>JAJMAW010000061.1:0-79877 GCA_030565085.1 Sugiyamaella pinicola | reverse complement strand
CTTGCATATTTCCCTTCCTTATTCTGCCATTTTATTCTTAAGAACCAACTATTATATTGTGTTAAATTCGCTATATTTCGATAATTGCATATTCACGCATATGACGCATTGATCTTCCTATCATGCGTGCGGCGCGTGCGGTGAACCACTTAGTATGCGGCGCAAATCGCACGGGGCTACGTCCCTGTATTTGTTCCCCCTCTGTTTTTGTTGGGATAAATGTACTACCAAGATAAAGCCGTGCGTGCTGCTTATATGGATCTCACCTAACGGTTAAAAGCGAAAACTGTCAGTTTGTTAAAGTTGGACGCAGGCTAGAGAATGGTTGGGACATGTAGCTCACTAATGTTGAGTCGTCGCATTGGGAGAAAGAGGACCCTGGCAACTGGAACAAGCTCGCAGCTGGAAGTACAAATGAAAAAAATTGAAATGACGAAATGATGAAAGGACAATTGCCAGTTGCGGATCAGCCACTCGGAACGAGCAAACCGGCAATAAAATAGTCCGTATATACTGCTATGCGAGGAATTGAGGAGGAGGATCTAAAAGTGACGAGAATTATCCAGTATTAGCTGCAAAACATGTCTCAGCAGATTCGGCAGATCAACAAAAAGTACATGAAAGAGCCCACTTGTTATGGTGCGGTAATACAGTTTATATTCATTTTATTTTGTTAATTGGGAATCTGGACCCTGTCAGGGTCCAGGCAAATATAGAAATATGTACATATAGTGTCCGAACCTGGTCAATCTCATCGCCGATCCAGCGAACATGCATTCGCTAGCTCGAGCCGCGGCGACCCTGCTTCTACGTGCCGTCTGCCCAGAGGCAGATCCGAGAACAACACACAGGGTGGATAGTTCGCCTCCGGCGGCTGGGCTCCGCCCAGATCTGCTGGCCTTGCCAGCGACGGTGGCGCCCTGTTGGCTCTGGAAAGTGGCTCGCGGAGCGAGCACAACCAGGTCTGGGCGGAGCCCAGCCGCCGGAGGCAGATAGGGGAGTATCAGCTGAAAAAGTATTCATTGTCAAGAACCTGGGAGACATCGTAGTGTCCTCTGGCAGGAACTGGAGGGATCTGGAGAGGAACAAAGACGCGAATAGAGTTCTTTTGAGTCGGACGGGTGGAAGAAGCTTGGGATTTTAGGACGAACACGCCTCCTTGGCCGCCGATTCTTGAGTAATCTGTAAGCTCTCCGTTCTTCTGCAAGATAGAAGACGGGGTTATGAGTGTTGTGGCGCTACTGCTGTCGTTTGATCGCTTTAGCTCCAAGCTCAGCTCATGCCATAGATTGGATGTTTCTGTACCTCCATGCTCGTGTCGTAGCTGCTGTATTTCAGAGTACGATTTGTACGATACGGGGACGTTCACTAGCTGTAGGTGCCCTCTGTAGCGAGTGATAAACTCAGTTTGCAGACGCTTGATTAAGTTTTCCTTGTGTAGAGAGATAAACTGCTCTCGTAGTATAATGCTCATCTGTGAGACGGTAGAAGCATGAGTCCAGAAGCTGTCATGTACAGAAGCGAAAGCAATTTTATGTCGAGAGCACTCACGAGCCGTCAGTAACATATGCGTAGAATCTAAACTATGAATATAGTTTGGTGCGATGCCTTGTCGTTGTCGGGGCTTGTCGACAAACCACAGTGCAAAAGGATTATACAGGTTCATTGACTGTAACTGCGTAGTTCGTACAACCATCTGCTGCGATTTTCGGTATGGCTGAACAACAGGCAATCCTAAAGGAGTAGTCCAGATCATCGCAGTAAGGCTTTTTCTCATGAAATTCTTATCAGAGATCTTACTGTTTTCGTAAACGTCTGCATTCACAGACTCGCATACACGTAGAGTGCAATCGCCCAGCCACTCTTTGATCTCGTTTGCCCCAGAAAACAGTTCTTCAATTGCTTCAGAAATCAACTGGGCAATGTAGGGGCTATACTGGGATATCTTGGTTTGGTCGACGTCTTTCATCTCGCTTAATCTATCTTGCAATTGTCGAACCATGCCGAATTGTGTCACACCATAGACACTGGTCATTACTGGCTGTTTGACTAACTTGCGAGAAATTCTACCTTTTAAGTCCTTGGCCCGACTGTCATTTTCTGTGTTAGCGTCCTTATCAATCTTTTCCCGCACCATATTGGCGACCTCGCTATACACGTCACTGGGCTTATCTGCGTCTGCGATCATGTTCACCTGGGCGGCTCCATTTCTGTCTCCGCCAAGAGCAGCATAGTGTTGTAAACCGTTACAAGATCCATCTTGATTGACAGCGATTCTGGAAAGAAACAGTGCTGGATTATCCAGTTTTATGGCATTGTTGATTTCCATACAAGCAGCAAGAGCTTGAAAAGGTTTATCTCCTTTCGCCCACCATCGTTCACCTGTTAACGGATTCTCTGCAGAATCAATAACATCCTTGATATGCAAGTTTACAAAGTCTTCACGCGCTTGATTGGAGACTTTGTCTACTCCATACATGTTGGCTAAATGGATCTTGAGCCATCGCAATCCATCTTTGCCAAGTTCCCTAGCATACCAGAACTGTAACAAACTTCTTATCGAATCCTGGCCCAAATGGCTAAACATACTAGAAGTAACTGGATACAATCTACCCCGAAAGTCGATTTGGTATGAGTAATAGAACTTGTCGCCATGTTTAGCCAACATTCTGGCAGCTTGAAGAGCGCTGCCGAGGTTGTTTCTCTCCGTTCGTCTGTTTGCTAAGTTTATTCGCTTTTTTATTAGCTCTTGCTTTTCACGAAAACTTATCCTGCCATGAGGCTCTTCTATTATTTCGTCCACTTTACCAGGTATATCCAGGTATAGCTCTCCGGTTGACCATATTTCATCAATTACTTTTAGCATTTGTTGATTTACGCTCCATGCACATGACGATACATCGTCCAGGCCATCAAGAAAATCGTCCATTTTATGATTGTAGATCGCATGCCTTATATAGGCAGATTGTTCATTAGCTTGTCCTTCGCTGCTCAACAGTTCATGCTGACGTCCATATAGATAGCCGCCTTTGTTAACTGCTGTCCAGGGTCTTGGTTTGACTAATAATGGTAGTGAATGAGGAACAAAGCTTGTTGAGCCCATGTCGGGCTCTTCTTTTGAAATGAACCTCAACAAAGCATCGTTAATTCTGACTACTCCAATGTTCCTCATCTTTTCTGCCTTCATTGTATGCCAGAAAGCTGGTTTCGGCTCTGCTTTGGAAGTGCTGAATCGGCTAGGAGTGCTAATATAGAATAGTTTCAAAGCCACTGCAAGCATACTAGACCCTACAGTAGCAATATCAAAAGGAGTCCATTTCGCTTCGTTACTATGCAGCCAATATTTTGAAGTATAACTACTTGTGAGCATAGATTTACTTTGATTGGCAGAAGGGGTTCTTTTGTTATGCTTAAAATATTCCAGCATGATTACCTGGCTAAATGCCTGTTCAACTCTTTTACCAAGCTTCATAGACAAATGTGAAACATAGTAACTATGGTCATCAATTTTGTTACGCATTTTTACAACAAAATGAAACATTTCCCGAGACAGAATATTCGCCAGAACTGATGGGTTTAATTTTTGTAAAACTGATTTATATTTTGCAAGGCTTTGTCTTAACCTATTACTGTCTTTTGCGGATCTCAATCCGGGCCGTAGCAATTTTGTGAAGTATTCCTCAGCTGATGAATTCCATATCCATACTAAAGCTGAGCAGTTCTCTACATGCAAAAGTTGTCTGTCTGTACTATTTACAGATTCAGGTTCAGGTTCATGATTCAAATGCATGGTCTCTATAGCCTTTTCTCTCTTTTGGTTGAAGTTGTCGTAAATTCTCTCGAACCTGAGCTTTTCAATTTCGTTAAGAGAGTCATATAACTTCATATAGTCAAGTTCTCCAAATACATTTCCTGCCTCTTCAATCTTGTATTTATCGCAAATATCTTCAATATTCGGCAATATTTCGTCAAACACGCTCTGTACTGTCGAGTAAGATTTGTCGCACACAGGGCTGGTCTTCACATCACTGACTCTCCCGCTGATTATCTGGCAAACGTTAGAATACTATACACTCCAACCAGCTCGCCTCACTCGTACATACTGTCTGGATTATCTGTTGATCTTCTGGCGACACAATATCGCTATGTCGAAATACCATTCTTAATTCGTCGTCTTGTATACTACTGCAGAACTTTGTTCTCCACAATTTCACTAACGCAGAAATTGACCTTTTCTTCCTACTCTCCTCCTGTATAATACACGCAGTATGAAGAACAAAGGCAAATAGTCGAGAAATATCCCTCGGATTATTGCCGAGCAAATTAAATATTTTGTTTAGGATCTCTACTTGCCCCTTTAACGATCTCTCGTTGGCTATCCAAGCCCCTCCACAGTCAACCACAATAGATTTATCATCATCTGTGATATTAGAAATATTTTTCACTAGCTCAAAAGCTCTATCTGTCTGTCCAGAGTTTATGCTGGCTTCAAATAGTTGAACCAATTCTTGAACTTTATCGTCCGTCACAGTCTTGTACAACAGTTTTAAGTCATGTGGACGTTTTATGTTCTGACCACCCAAGAGCTTAGCTTTTCCCGACTCTACCTCCTTCTTCTTGTAATATTCAAATTTTCTCAGCTCTGGGTTCCAATCCAAGCCAAATAAACCATATTGGTCAACAGGAGTTTCATTTGCCGTCTTCTGCTGGTCATGGTCGACTCGAGGTGCTTGAAGCCCAGAGGAGCCGCGATTGAAATTTCGGACATGAATGTAAGCTCTGCGACATGGGCCACATCGTAAATCTAGAAGAATCTGTTTCAAAGCTGTCTGTCGACACAAACACGGCATTGGCATCATTCCATTGTAAAATGGCTTTTTTGTTTACTAACATTGGTTCGGTATTTCATTTCTCACCTAAAAACCTATTGCATATTTCTTATCATAATACCCTTACCGCTATCATAATTGTTACAAGAACGAGCGTAGCGAGCTACGAGTTCGTGCACCGGGGCGTGTTTTAATAGTTTGCAAAAGCTAGAGGCAGCAATCTCTTACACAGCACGGGTACTTTCTCCGCCCACCTCTTTGATAATGATTGATCTGGGGTTATCTCGAGTCGTTCGTCTCTTGTCAGCTCTTGGTAATCCCCACCTTGCTTGGAAGGCAGTTCATGTAGCAGGAACTAATGGCAAAGGATCGGTCTGTGCCTATATATCGAGCTGCGTTAATGAAGCCAAGATTACCAATGGACGATTCACGAGTCCTCACCTAGTAGACAGATTCGACTGTATCAGTATAAATGGGAAACCAGTCCGCGAACAGTTGTTCCTTGAGGTTGAAAAAAAGGTTGCCCAAGTAGATTCTGAAAATAATATTCGGGCCACAGATTTTGAATTGTTGACAGCAGTAGCTTTTGAAATATTTCGGCGACAAAAGGTCAGCTTAGCAGTCATTGAAGTCGGACTTGGCGGTAGGCTGGATTCCACAAATGTATTATCTGCATCCCAAACTCTGTGTACGGTTATAACGAAAATTGGCCTGGATCATCAGAATTTCCTAGGCAATACCTTATCAGAGATTGCGAGTGAGAAAGGTGGAATTATCAAAGACAGAGTTCCGTGTGTTCTAGATGGAACTAATGATAACCAAGTTATCCAAGAAATACAGAAGATAGCAGGTACAAATAACTCATCATTGACGGTAGCACAGCGACTATCTACTACTATCACCGATAACCCATTCCAGGTAGACCCATCCACAACGCCGCTTCTAGGATCATATCAAATGTCTAATTTATCCTGTAGTCTACAGGCTCTACTTCATATACAGAAGGAATTTCCCTTTACAAACAACATCGTCCAGGAAGGAATTAAAAATACGAAATGGCCAGGGCGCCTGCAATGGGTCGAACTCTCTTCTTCCTTTAAAGTTCTCCTTGATGGGGCACATAACAACCAAGCGGCTGATCTTCTAGCAGAATATATTAATACCTCTGTCCGTCCTACGTCCCCAACTTCCAATATCACATTCATCGTTGCGTTTTCCCAAGGCAAAGATTTTCAAGGGATTCTCAGAAGGATCATCAGACCTGATGATACGATTATAGCCACTAGATTTGGGCCTGTAGATGGCATGCCCTGGGTCAAACCCTGTGACCTCACTGAAATTACTCATGTTGCTGAATCGCTCACTGATCCCACCAACATCCATTCCGAAAACGATATCCAATCAAGCATCGACACAGCCAGGCAGATCTCCTCTTCTTCCAATACCGTCATATGTGGAAGTCTCTATTTAGTATCTGATTTCCTACGAGGAACAAAGTGAGTTCCCAGCAATGCCTCCGGCGGCTGGGCTCCGCCCAGACCTGTAGCTCGCTCCGCTCGGTCATACGGGCGTAAAGATCGAGCTACTACCAGACCGAGTTGTACTCCTGGTGCCAAAAAAGTCTCATAAATATATTTAATAAATAAACAGCCAACCTAATCGTCTTTCATAGCCGGCTCGCTGTCTTTCTCATTTTTCACCTCTTTCTCTTCCTCATCTTGCTTGGCTTCCTTTTCTTCATTTATTTGCTCTTTCACTTTCTCGTCCCCCTCTCTCGTCTTCTCGTTCTCATGCTTTGTCTTCTCCTCTGTTATTATCTCGCCTGGATCTCCCATTTTCACATCTCGCTTACGTAAGAGCTCGTCTATCGTTCGCCAGATCTCTTTCTCATTCTCTTTACCTAGCCAAACAGCCTTGGTCGGTAATGAGAGCGGGAGCACCTTTTCTTTTGACATATAATGTAGGAGTCGAACTTCACGCCGCAGTTTAACAGATATCTCTTCCACCAATTCGAAATACGAGCGTGCGGACGATTCAAACCCCTTCTTTGATTCCAATGCTTGTAGGTCGTTACTAGCTGATTTACCTGTCTCCAACGAACTGATTGCCTTTGAAGCAATTTCAATTAAATTAATTATTTTCTATACCAACGTTAGTGGTCGCTTTGTTAAGTGGTGCCTGCTTTTAGACCTACATTATCAACTGCATGAAGGACATCGAGTCGTTCCTGTACGTCCTCAGGTGCCATTGGCGCCTGCGAGAGGTCTATTTCGTCATACACTCCAGTTGGCATAGCTGCTGGTGTGGTTATAGAGATCTCAGAAAGTCGTGAAGCTATGCGTATATATATGCGGGATGCACGGCGCTATCGTAAGTATACGGGCTCTAGACCTATACGCTCGCGAAGCGAGCACAACGGGTCTGGGCAGAGCCCAGCCGCCGGAGGCGAAGAGGGGCATAGTAGTAAATACACGTCAGTTATTAGAAGTTACAAAACAAAAAGAAGACCAGCAATTGCAGCAAACAGGAAGAGCAGTTTGCTAGTGAAAATTCGGCGGATAAGAGATCGACGGACAGGTCCATTCCGCGAATACCATGGGTTCTTTGAATAGGAAAGCTTTGTGAGCGAATTGACTCTACTGGCAGAATAAGGGGGGTACCGTAGTTTGAGGAGGAACTCCACATAAAATGGTTGACGAAGAACGGTACGTCTGTGACTGAATTCGTCAAAGCCGTATTTTCCATGGTATGCTCCAATTCCGGATTCGCCTACACCTCCAAATGGGGCTTCAGTAACAGCGACGTGCAGAATCGTGTCATTCCAAATAGCACCACCAGAACGAGTACGGGAAAGAATGTCGTCTGCTTTCTTCTTGTTATCGGTAAAGATATAGAGGGCTAGTGGATGGTCATGGTTTTCAACTACAAAGTTAACGCCTTCATCAGCAATATCGCCATTGACTGTGATGATTGGCAACACGGGACCGAATAATTCGTCCTTCATAAGAGAATCATCGCGATTGACCCCGGTAACAATGGTGGGAGGAAAAAACCTAGTTTTTTCGTCGGGTTTGCCATGTTGATATTCTACAGTACCTTGAGTTGTTTCAACAAGTGACTGTAGTCGATGGTACATACGTTCAGTAGCAATATGGCAATAATCAGGGGAATCCTTGGCTAGGTTGGGATAAAGTTCGGCAAGAGCGTCTTTAAGAGCAGCAACGAATTTGGCTTCAATTCTAGCATCAACTAGAATATAATCAGGAGCAACACATGTTTGACCAGCATTCACGAATTTGCCCCAGGCAATACGTTTGGCAGCAGTTTTCAGATCAGAAACATCCTTGTCGACTAGTACAGGAGATTTGCCTCCTAATTCCAACAAAGTAGGAGTCAAGTTTTTCGCAGCCGCAGCAGCAACGATTCTACCGACATTGGTACTTCCAGTAAGCATAATCTTGTCAAATCGTAGATTTAGTAGCGTGGTGGATTCTTCAACAGCGCCATTGACAACTTGAAAGATTGCCGGATCAAGCGCATGTTGAAGAACTTTTGTTAACGCACGAGAAGAATTTGGGGCAATTTCAGTGGGTTTCCAAATAACAGTGTTACCAGCGGCAATGGCAGTAGCGATTGGATTAATGGCTAGAAAGAAAGGATAGTTCCAAGGAGAAATAATCAAAACCGTACCATAAGGTTGTCTCTTGACCACTGGATGAGCAGACATGTTTTTAAGGCCTCCCCAAACAGATTCATCCTTTGCCCAAGTCGGCAGGTGGTTTATAATACTATCCAATTCGGCGAAAACACCATGAAGTTCAAGAATCTCTGTTTCATTATGAGGACGGTAAAAGTCTTTATAAAGAGCATCCTTTAAGAAATCAATATTATCGAGCACAGCCCAATATATGTTGCGAATTTGCTCAAGTCTGTAATCAAGAGGAAGAGTTTTGTTGGATAAAAAAGTAGAAGTGACAGTTAGATGTTTCGAGAGAATATCTTCATGAGAAGTGTTAAGGGGGATATCGTCGTAAGACGTGAACACGGTAGCCTCTGATTTCGGCATTGTTGATGGTGATTATTGATTAAGAAAAGAGAGAAAGAGCAGTGCAGTTATAGTTTTGCGAGCAAGATGTCTGTTCGGCTGGATATCGGTCCGAAGCGAGATGTAAAGAAAATATAAGCAGAAAAACAGCACCGAATTTATCTAAATCTGAATTATTTTCTCCAGATAATGAGAAAAATAAGAATAAAAAAACAGATCAGTAGAACCACAGATGTTGAGAGAGAGAGGTGCCAGGCTATTTATATGTTAGAGTGATTTCACATGAAACCGGTGTGCTATGGGCATGCCATATATATACAGCCGCACCTCCATCAAAGATGAAAAATCGAGGGGTAATGCGGAGAAGGCCAGATAGAAGATACTACAGATATGACAGATACTGGTACACAGACAATATATTTGCCACTGCCGGCCGAACTCAATTCCACTCCAGAATAAAATCGTATTGTAGAAGGTGCCTCCTGCCGCTTCTGCTGCCGCTGACTGAGACAATCCACCCCTTACACGAGGCAGGCATGTGCATTTCTCACAGCCCGAGGTAATAATCAACGCTACTTGCGGGATCCTCTTTCCGAGCGATCGAAGACGGCCGGTTCTGCCTCCGGCGGCTGGGCTCCGCCCAGACCTGGTTGCTCCGCTTCGCGGAGGGCTGGACCGTCCCTGGGCAGTTGTATGTCCCGAGGGCGGTAAATAGCAGAGAAATCCCCGTTATAGGCATGCAGATCAATTTACGAACCTCAGTCATTTTGACCTTTCCGCTCTTCAAAGACCAAAATTATAACTTTGCCTGAAACTTGAAAAGACGAGTATTTGAATAAGCTAATTGAAATATATACTTGTCTCGAAAAAACATGTCCAATCTTCGTTTCAGGTTGTCTTGACCCCGATAAAGCATACACGTATAGAAAACGTGAGATTGTCGCAGAATACATTGTATTGCCCATCTATCTAACATCTATATGCAAGATCTATGCAAGAAACGTTATCTTATCGACGACAAACGTACTAGTTAGAGATGATCTGGGCAGACCGATAGATAGCTTGTTGTTGGTTATACAGAGTAGTGAGTAGTGAGATTAATTGAAGGGCAGTTTTAAGGAGAGACGAAGAGCGAATTGAAGTATACCACAGGCAGTCAGCCATCAATTCCGTACAAACAGCAAATGACAGACAGTCAACCCTCTCCATACACTTTGCCACTTCACTACCGACCCTAACTGGATCGCTGGCAGTCAAATTACACGAAAACTCGAGCGAAGCTCGAGCTACGGGTCTGGGCAGAGCCCAGCCGCCGGAGGCGCAACCAGCTGCGGCTCATAGCTGCGGCGGCAACGGCTGAACGCGGGTTAGGGTGCATTCGTATCCGCGCATCGGTTCTGATATCAAGCCAATGAGATTCGATTATGTTTCTTATCTATCGTTATCAGTGAAATTGTCGTTAGTAGTGGATTATCATTTCCCGAACCGTACATTAGTGGTTTGAGGTGGAAAATATATAAAGAGCGAGTGGTATCCGTTAAGTGGTGAACAGTAAACGGTAAATGAAAATGACAAACGACAAATGACAAACGACAAACGATAAACGACAATAAAGGAATGAGATGGAGATTATTGAGTTGGGTGCGTTAAATTGAAGGTATTTAACAGGCCGACTTGTGATGGGTGGAATGATGACAGGTGAGAAACAGCGTAGTAAAATATTTGGTGATGAGATGGATTGTAAATAAGCGAAGCAGCTATTAGTAGCTGGTATGATTCATTGAACTTCCCGAATGTTTTGTTTGTTTGGTGGTGATGGTGGCACTACCGCTAGTGCTACTGCTGCTATCGACGCTGTGTATTTTTCCCTATCTTTTTTTTCGCTATACCCACATCCATATCAGAAATATCACTCGCTCGAAATTCAATAATCGCTGCTAATTAATATCCGCAGTGCCCGCGGGCACTCTACCAATTTGTACGGCGGCTACTGTAGTGGCGCATAAAATACCCAACAGCTTACCCTTCTCAGTTTTATGTTGTTTACCCTGCTTCGCTAATGAGACAACACTGACTCTTCACTTCAACAGTAATAATGTTACTGCTACCCTACACTTGTGCTTGCTTATACCTGTTATGCTCTCACGTGCCATCACAACATACGCGGTTGAAATTTGCTGTCTCGGCCTGAAAAGTTTTTTTTGCAGGCGATGATGATGTGATATCGGATATTGAACGGGCCGACATGATGAGATGAGATGAGATGAGATTTGTTTGACATTAGATGTCATGACATGAACCCTACTTTCCTTATCCAGCTATTAGCGTCTTTTGCCCTCGTTATCGCCATCGCCATCGTTACCGCCATTAGAATGGTCCATTAGAATGATTCTCCATACCCCGCAAATACCCCACTCCTACACTCCATTGTTATATCGTTTTCTACCAACATTACTCATCTCCTCTTTTTTACTTTCTACTGTACATGGTATGTACAAAATTCTCACTTTGTGCGTCTTTTCACACCCTGATCATACCATATTCAGTTTTCATCCCGCTTGAATGCAACTCAGCCGTACCAGGTTCGATATTAGCCAAGCCTTATACGCGTGCGGTACGGCGGGGGTTGAGTGGTTCTGCCACCGCCAGCCGGCCTTTGCGGCTAAAAGACTATATGTAAGAGAAATGAGGAGTCAACACATGACTATGAACAAAATTACACATACTGGAAAAAAGTATTAAATAAAAAGACATCCAATATCGCGATTAACATTTTGACTGTTATCTATTTATCAGTATTTTGAAATCACTAGTAAAATGCCGTTAACAGGACGTGGAGGTTATGGAAATTATGTTGCCAAGTCGAAACAGCCTGGCAGCTCAGATCATGAACTTGAAACCGTTCCTAGTACTCCAGCACCTATTCAAACATTTTCATCACCAACACAGACTTTCCGAGCTGGTAGAGGAGGTTGGGGCAACAATGTTCCTATCGATCGCATGCCTGTTTTATCTCCAGCCGAATACCTAGAGGAAGTGCACAAGGCACTTGATATTGAACCAGAGTCATACTCTGTTGGACGTGGAGGAGCTGGCAATATCATGGATAAAGCAAAGAAGAATCATCTTCAGCCGATGTTTTCCGGCTCGTCTTCAGATGAGTCTGACTCTGCTGAGACAACCAGGAGACGACGATTCAGCCCGTTCAGACAAAGCGGCGTGCCGCGAGCTCCTCCTTCGCCTCCACATAGTCCAGCACTGCTATCACCCGTGTCGTCGATGCCAGCAGCTTCGAAATTCAATAACAACCTTCAACCCACGTTCTCATCTAGCCTATGGACCAAACTAAAGACAACTTTGTCTAATTAAAACCACACCGCTCTTCTCTTTTTTTCTATTTTCTATTTTGCATTGTTGTTTTTATTTATTTGTTTGTTTACAGTAACATGCTACCTATTTATTCCAGTACTGCTATCCCCATTGCTGCCTCCGGCGGCTGGGCTCTGCCCAGACCCGTAGCTCGAGCTGCGCTCGAGATGCTTGGACCGTCGGGCCAGCCATTGTGTCGAGCAGGCCAATTACCAAGCAGCTCGCGAAGCGAGCACAACGGGTCCGGGCAGAGCCCGGCCGCCGGAGGCAGCGAAGGCCAGATAGATGGTCTTTTTATTATGTACATGTATTATCCAGAAGGCGGCGACTGTTCGGAAGGCTTTAGACCGACTGGATCATCTCTATTGTCTGGTTTTAAAAATAAGACGTCCATAACAGGAGGATCATATTTAGGATTCTTCTCGCCCTTGGCAATATCTGCCAAGATGTTGTCGAGCTTCTCTAATTCCAACTCTGAACTCTGAACAAGCTCTTCGAATTCGCATCCCTTGGCACGTAATCGAGACTCTCGTAACAGATCTCGAGACTTGTCATAGTCACCACGGTGCAAGGCAATGACTCCTAATCCATAAGTCGATAGAGCATGCACCTTAGCTACATTGTCTTCACGGCGAGTCTTGCTAGGCAGCGTCTCGACCACATTGACAATTACATTAAAACACGAAGACGAGAATCCAATCGAATCCTCTGCTAGCTTATGTGCACCAACAATCTCGTCGTTACTCTTCTGTGCTTGGGAGAACTGTGATTCTCGTAGCTCGAACTGTTCAGACTGCAGGTAAAAGATTGACCCAACATTATAAACTGGCATACGTGGTTAGATGTGTCTCAGCGGCTTCATGAGTTATGTGACTTACAGGACATGAGAATCTCGCCGATATCATAGCCAGCAACGGCCATCCACTCAGTAGTGGCAAGCTTGGCATGGAGTGCGTGACCAATGTCGCCTGTGGCAAGGCATAACGCAACAAACACTAAACTTCGTTAGTAACATCTTCCGCGAAACGGAGATACAGGTCTGGACGAAGCCCAGCCACTGCACTTACTGTCTCTCGCGCTGAATAGCTCGTCTCTGAATGGCTCCCATGCCTCACTACTGGCTTTGCGGACCTCTGGATCGATTGGAAGGGTGAGATTGAAGTTCGAGTGATTTCTTTCGGCCCGCATGAGCTCGGCAATGGTCGGATCACGATTGGCGACTTCCTGTTGTGCAATCAGGAAGTGGACTAACAACCCCATTTTAGCGACCTCAGGATTCGTTGTGGCCTCATAAATGGCTGTTTTAAGAGCCACTCGTAGATCGCGCTGGATCATATGAGGTCTTACACTGGCAGAGACGGTCGAGCCATCAGTCAATGCCTGGATATATGAAGTGCCCAATTCTCGGTATAGTAAACGGGCTTCTTCATCCATGCCCAGTTTCTCGTACATTTCTGCGATTTTTATCTGCAGCCCAGTATACTCATCACTGAGATAGTGTAGCGAAGACTTGTCTGCTTCCTCGAGTGCTTCCAGGTAATACTGCAGGGCTAATTTGTAGTCAGCTTTACCTTTTCCTCCCCCATCCAACTCAGCTCGAAGGCCTTTGCGAAGCTTGGCGGCTACCTCAGGGGGGTAGTTATGAGCCGTGTAATATTTAAACCCAGACGCCGCTACCGCTACTGCCAATGTGAAAATTATTAGCCAACGATAAGGACGAACCTTAGTAGGGGGCATTTGCTGAGGAGGAGGCATCCCATGTTGAAATGCATTGGTTATGGGGCGTCGAGCCATGATCTGAGCTGGTATGATCCTATTCCGAACAACAATCCTAGTTCCAGCCCTAAATGGCAGATATCCAGCAAGCCTGCCAGTTACTCTGGAGGCTGTGGATCCTAACATTTGCTCGTCTTTTTTTAATATCAATGTACATGTTTGGACAAACTAGTGAAGTAGCTCAATTAAATAGAACGCATGGTCATGGCGTGCGGCTTGATCTCCTTCTGCGAAGCGGAGCAACGGGGGGTCTCGCCGGAGGCGACACGGGAGAAAATAAAAAACATGTGGATACAATGTAATATAATAGGATTCGTTACTGATTCGTAATGCAAGGAAAGAGTGATTAGAGATATTAACGGTCTCGAGAAAGCCGGTTGAGGAATGACATTAGGCTGATGCCAAGGACTACTACTCCAAGTGCAGTTGTCATTGGGATGGTTTTGGTTGTAGTGGATGTGGGATGTTTAGGTCTTGACGTCGTTTGGGTGGTGAGGATCCTGCTACCACTACTATTACTTGTGGTAGAAGTAGAATTCGAACTGGTGGTTGGTGTTAATTCGGTGGGGGTACTATCTGTTGTAGAAGCAGCTATTGCTGGTGAAATGGTAGGTGACATGCCACCCGTACTGACAGCAATTTGTAACGACAGTGGTAAAGTTTCAAAAGGGGGCTGGTGAGCTTGGTTGGCGGTCGAGCTAGGAGATGACTGGTTTTTCTTTCGTTCCTGCAATAACAGTTGGTTCTGCACCTCTCTTTCACGACGAAGCTCTTCTAAGTCTTTCTTGAGTTCTTCGATTGTGGAATTCTGTTTGACAGAGTACTCTTCTGCTTTCTTTGCTCGAAGTTTGAATAGTTCCAGCTGTTCACGGGTGGATGATAGCTCCGACGTGAGACCTTCTATAGTAGATGTAGCGGGCGGTGAGGAGGAACGAGTTGGTGCGGTTATTGATATTGTACTGTCTACTTTTTCCTGCAGTAATTGGTTTTCTCGCTCAAGAACCTTTCTTCTACTTTGCTCTTCGGCTAGCAACTTGTCGAGTGTCGTTTGATTCTGCAGTCTTGATTCCAGTTCTGTAATATAGGCGTTTTTAGCTACCAGTTCTTCAGGAACAGAAGAAGACAGCTGACTAATTTTATCCTGTTTCAATTTAATATCTTGAAGAACCTTTGCTACACTCTTTAGTTTTGCTCCCTCTACTTTAACGGAGTGGATCTCACCTATAAGTCTTTTGACAGTGGATTCAAATGCTAAAGAACTATTGAGCCCGTTGTGCATAAATAGTCCTCCTACGCTGTTACGGGTGTGACCAAGAACAAGATCTTCCAGAGAATCGTCCATATCTCCAAATAGCGTAACATCTAACGGGTCAGAGCTTTTGTTGCTACCAATATTAACCCCCTGACTGCCACTCATGCCCATTCGTCTCATTTTTGAGCTATTCAGTTCGGATGATCTCCGTATACTCCCATTTGTAGTGATGTTCTTGGACACATTGTTTGTACCATTCATGACCAGTATTTTGCCATTTAAATGTTTAATACTGCTGTTACCGGCGATGGAGGACGAGTTGTTATCTATATTAATGGTACCGTTTCCGCTGCCACCACTACCATTCTTTAATGTATGAATAGAGCTTGTAGATGAAGATGAAGATAATGATAATGATTCGTTCGCACTAGCACCAATCAACGTATTATTATTTGGCTGTAAAGACATTATGGACACTCGTTCAACTTTTGCCGATATCTTCCTATGAACAAGTGTGAGTCCATCATCCCCACATATATCAATACCGAGCTCCAGAACATCATTTTTTTTCAATTCATAAGGCTCGCTTTCAGTATTGTCCTGACTAAGTCTCTGTTTGTTGATATATGTGCCATTTGAAGACTTTGCATCCTTTATCCATACTTTGCCACTTAGCTTATCAGCCCAAATTTCGGCATGCTGACGACTTAATACACGAGAATCGAAATATCCGTTTTCAGGTCCAGGCGCCGTTTTAGCATTAGTTTGTCGACCAAGTTTGAGCACTTCAGGGGCAAAAGGGACTAATAACGACTTTCTCTCAAATGTGCCATTTAATGGAACCAGCACTAAAATCATGGCATATTGAGATCTTGAGGGCAGACCCTTTCGAATTGAAGAATTGGGGGTAGTAATGGAGTGGGACGAATTGGACCGTAGTGAAGGCGATGATGCCGACGATGTAAGGGAGCTTGATTTTAATTTTCTTCGAATCGGACTGTCACCGTTTAATGAAGGCGCGGATTCTGACGTCAAGCTGAGATCTGCACTTGAATTTGCGCTGGAACCAGAGTTGGAACCAGTACTTGGATTTAGTTCTGTGGTGCTCAAACTATTTGCCAAGCCACTATTGTTACCACTATCGCCGTCTCCGTTTTCATCATCCATTCTATGTTTGACACTTCCATTTGTCTTTTGTCGTTTTTGTAGTTGATGTTTCTGTTTCTGCTGCTGTCTCTGTTGCTCCTTTACACGATCATGTCCCTCTTCCTCTACCTGTCGTTCATTATCACTAACCAAAGGTGGGCTGTTGTCTGATAGATGAGCATTTCTCAGCATCGTCAGAGTCGCCATCTGATCTGAAATCGGATTGCCAAGTTATGTGTACAGTACAGTTAAATCAAATGTCTCCTAAGAAGAGTACTTCGTAACAACCGAATACCCTTGTTGTTGTTATTGTTGTCGTGTATTGCACCACCTTGTGGTTGATATTTATGAAGAACACAGTATATAGACTCAATCTACTGATTCTTTACTGTTTTACTGTTCAAGCCCCTACACCTCTCAGACTCCTCTTATCGACAAGCTCAGCACCTTTTGCTAATTTTTTAGTTGCACTTTTCTGACTGTTCCACTAATTTTGTCTTCTAATATGTCTAACAAACAAAACAAAAACAAGCTTCCAGTCCTTCCCTACAGCGTTGTAATTCGCAGTCTTTTTTCCTCGACAAAGAACAGTGGGTCCTTTTAATCTTTCAGTCACCACTTTCTTCTTTATTTTGTTTCGTTTTCGTTTCTATTGATTCGTAAATCTGTCGCTTTTCTCTTCTCCCTAAAACAAATTCACATGATACTCTCTACTTCTGCCTGCCTCCTCTCTTTTGCTACTGCTGTTGCTGCGATGCGCTCGCGTCCGCTGCTGACGCCAGCCTAAATTACTCCCATAAGCCACAAGTGTTGCGGCAGAACGCTGCCTCGTCATATGCGGCGTTCAGGTTTTCTACGACCGGAAACTAGTTGGCTTTCTACGCCCTCTCTCACTAAATTGGTAATTGGTTGGTACTATATCTAGTGCTTCCTTCCCTGCTTTACTACAGCCAATTTTTCTTTTACTCCGAGCACCACCACCGTCATCCTATGCTAGCCAATATCATCCCTAACCCTAGACTATATTATCGTATGAGACCACTATTGATCCATTCGCCTAGTCTAATCCACCGATATCTCATTCTCTACCTATCATCCCACCAGTGTAGTCTTGTAATAACACTCGCCTGTTTCTCCTCCTACACTGTCTCGTACATACAGCATGCTTTCCCGAAGATTGTACTCTACTGCCTCTAAGTCAGCACTCACTCCTATTCTAGACCTTTCTCTCAAATACGTGCCAGATTTGGGTTTTGAGGCCGCTCTCGTTAAAGGCATTCGAGAGTCAGGCTATTCTGATGCTGCTCATTCTGTTTTTCCTAAAGGAACATTCAACCTCGTTCAACATCATCTGAAACAACAACGCTTAGCTTTAAGCGACACTTTTTCTAAATTGCCGGACACAGTCTCACCAGCGAACATCCTATCGTCCTTAGTCAAATCACGCCTCCGTGCCAACATTGAGGTCTTCGGCTCTGCCTCTCGTCTCTCTGAAGCCCTCTCCATCATGGCATTACCCAGTAATCTCCCAGGCTCCTTCGAAGAACTACATTTACTCTCTGATGAGATTATGTATCTATCCAAAGACAGGTCCACCGGCTTCGATTGGTATACGAAACGAGGTTCACTATCAGCCATTTATGCTACTTCGGGTACGTACTCTCCCCGCTGTCTGTCATGCACTTCAGCTCTCTTTTACTCCTGGCTCGGTCCAGACCCGTAGCTCCGCTTTGCAGAGAAATGGATCTTGATTGAGGTAACTGGAATCGCCAGCGGTATTATAATTGCCATATATCTAACTGTAATTTTAGAATTGTTCATGACTCAAGATTCTTCGAGCGACTTTCATGGAACTATGGAATTTGTAGACAGAAGAGTAGATGAGTTCCAATCGGTCAACTATGTCACGGAAAGTACCGGAGAATGGCTCAAATTCAACACTATAGGAGCATACAATCTTGTCCGCTCACTGACGAGGTAATGAGTACAAATTGTTTTGTTTATACGTAGATAAAACTATATATCATAATTATAGTACCACTGTTTCTTATCTTATCTAGGGGTAACTGTGACACGGCTAGTACTAGGTGCGGCTAACCACACGCGTATTATTTGTTTACGCTTAATTGTCAAAAAAAGCTGTCTGATTCAATCCCGGCGTTCTACTTTTTTAAACGTACCTTTCGGCTATGAATTCCCAAGATATCAGCCTACAAAGTTCTGTGGGCGTGCTGGAGTCCACTGTTGGATATGTAAGTAATACATGGGCCGACCAAGATCACAGAGTAGCAGTTCGCAGCAAGTCGCCTCCCAACGAGCGAAGCGAGTTACGAGCCTGTGAAGCCCATGCCTCCAGTATGAGAACAATGGGCGGACACTGACACAAATACGAGCTTAAAGAGATCAATCAGACGATGGATACAGCTACCAAAGACTTTGAACGATTGCAGGTGATTCTCGAAACCAATAGAGTATTTGGTGTTGTTACTGCTAGTGATGTCCAGCAAGCCAAGTCTGAGGTTGCTACCGACATCCATCCTCAGATTCTATCCTTATTAGATCGTGCTGAACGTGAACTGGCTCGACTAGAACGCAAAGAGCGGTCACTTACTTCGAAAGCCGAGCTTCAGCAAGTCCGGCTCTCACAGTTTGGCGATAACAGCACCGAGAATCGGCCGATTAGTGGTGACTCGTCATCTCTTTCTGACAGACCTAGTACTGAACAGCTGGAAACGCTACAGGAACTGCAACAGAAACGAGATCGTTTAGCATATTCATTAAAACGACTTAATTTACAGAAGCAGAAGGCTCGGATGAGCCTTGCTTGGAGCCACCAATAAGTTGTTGTCATGTCCGTGCGTCCAAGGCCGGACTCTGCCAGGACCCCTGCTCGCTTCTGCCTGATTATACCGACTGGCAAAGCTGTAATTTTCGAACCATTGACTCAAGAAGACCTTCTAGGGCTGTTAATTTCGAATTAACGGAAATCAGATTCGGGTCCTGGGATTCAATACGAACTCGTTCATGTTCAATGACAGATATTCCTCCATGTTGAACAATGGTTGGTGGCTGCTTCTTTTTGCCGATGGAAAGCATGTTTGTTATTGTTTCAAGCGCAGCATTTTGATTACCCGATGGGTCGTCCAGGTTCTCAAAAGTTCGAATGTCGGTGATAACGTTGGAATCGACAAGGTAGAAATCAACCGCTACGCCAGCGGGAAGGTCAATGAATTTTGTTCGGTCCGTCCTTCGCTGTGGATATATAGAGCTAGGTTTAGGTTCGTGTAAACTAGATAATGCATTTTTGACGTGCCCTAGCATTTTACTAAGGCCCATACGGGTCTGTATGTTTGTGTGAGTATGGGTCTTTGTAGCTGCTGCTTCTTTACAGGCAATCGTCAATTGTTGTGACAGTTGCAGAGCCTCATTGAGGAAATTCACTGTATCCACGAGTTGAATAAGAGGATATGAGTACGAAGATGGAGGGGTTGGTGATGGAGAAGAATCGTCTGAAGCCGTCGCAGAGCTGCTAATTTCGCCGCCATTACCTTTGTCGACACTCTCTACCTTTATTAAGCGAATAGGAAACGGATATCCTCTATTAGCACTTGGCAATTTAATCAGCATATCGCAATCGCTAATATCTGTGCCAACTCTGTCTACCGTACCCTTTACAGTCTCTCTCCTACTTGATGACATGACCAGTTTCACTCCATTACATTGGTCACATAGTTGGCCAATACACTCTTTCAATCCAACTATCACTGATGACTTTACATCCAAATGGATCTCTTCCAGCAGCCAAGTCAATTCATTTTCATGGGCTTGTAATTCTTGTTCTTCAATTGTCATCTTTAAATCTGTCTGTTGCGCTTGAAGAGTATGATATGCAGGTAGTGTATTATATATCATATGTCTGCCGAGAGTATCACGTGATTGTTATGGTTAATGCTTTCTGCAAGCTGGCTATAGTCGAATGACGGACATCTTACTATTGCAATATCTATGGATTTTTCATTTAACTGATACCGATATTGCAAACGGTTGATAAAAACGTCTCTGGCCTTATCTGGGATCTGCACTAGATCTCCCTCTAGAGGGCTACTGGCTCTTCCCTAGATCGTTGAACTGTTTAACTACTGACTCCGAATGGCTCGCGGAGTAAGTGCAGCGAGCCTGGACTCAGCTCAGCTGCTGGAAGCAGAGGAGACTGCGCGCAAGCCATGGGTGGGTGTTCAAGCGAATCCGAAGGAGCAAAACGAGATTATCCCGTGTCTTTTACTATAAACTAATTCGCTAAAAAACTAATAAAAAACAATATAACATATAAACTAGACAGTCTTATCTTCGGTGTATTGAACCTCATGTTTCTCGGTGCCAAGTTGGATTTCTTGAATCTCCTCTTCGATTCTGCTATGGCCAACCTTTGTCTTCCAAGCAGGCATAGCTCCCGGAGCAAACAAGTCGTCAATCTCTTCTAGAGTCTTTCCTGCAGTCTCGGGCCACATCAAGAAGAAATGGACACTCATCACCATACAGAAGACACCGAAGATAATAAACGTCTTGTAGCCAATATTGGCCAAGGCGGGGGGAACAAAATAAGAGAGTGCCAAGTTGAATGCCCAGTTACCGGCAGCAGAAGCAGCCTAGATTGTTATGTTAGTTTTAGCTATAGCATCTCACGGAATGACACAGAAACAGATTGGTACTTACCATTCCTTTACTTCTGAGATTCAATGGGAATACTTCAGGTGATACTACCCAGCATACTGGGGCAAGAGTCAACGAATATACCAATACAAACAAATACGAGCATACTAAAACGGCCCTGGATGGCCCAAATTGTCCTGCCAAGGTAATATGAATATTAGGATTTCCTCCAACTTCATCAGCGTATGTACCATAGTTAGCCAAGATTCCTCCTACTGCAAACACAAAGGTTCCCATTCCAAGTGCACCTGCCATTAGCAATGGCCGTCGACCGACCTTGTCAACGTAGAACATAACTGGAGTGGTGAAAATAACCATGATAACATATTGAACCGAACTGGCAATAAGATTGATCTGACCTGATAGACCAGCCATTTGGAACACATAAACTACAAAGTAGAGCATTACATTTCCACCAGCTAATTGTTGCCAAACTTGAGACATGATTCCAACCATACTCCTTCTCCAGTTTTTTCTACTGAACAAAGCCAAATAACTCGATGCCGCGTCTCTTTCAAGGTCAACAATGGTTCGAATGTCCAACATTTCAGCAAGGACAACTGAATCGTCTCTGTTTCCTTTTGCGTGAACCTGAGCAAGAATTTCATGGCATTCATCCCATCTGTCTTTAGAAGCTAGCCAACGTGGAGACTCTGGTAATGCTGGCATCAAGCAAATAAGAACGGCACCGGGGACCATTTGCAAACCCCAAGTAACTCTGAATGAGGCAGGTCCTGCAATATAAGAACATCCATAGCCAATGAAGAATAGAATCAAAATACCCCATTCAATAGCAAGCTGTTGGATAACAACAATTTTTCCTCGTTTTTCGTGTCTTGAGATTTCTGACAAGTACACTGGAATTTGAGAAGATGTAACACCGACACACAACCCATTAATAAATCTTCCTACAATGAGCATGGCTATGTTCTGGGAAGCACAAGAAATGGTTGATCCTGCGATCCATAGAAAACAACTGAATTGAATAGTAGTTTTTCTGCCGAAAATGTCACAAACAATACCGGCTACGAGAGAGCCAACAAGAGACCCAGCTGGCATACTGGCAGTTATGCCTCCTTGAGTCGATGGACTTGGGTTATGGAAATAATCCAAGTATTGTGGAGTTCCAATAGTTGCACTCATTGAACTAATGTCGAACCCGAACAGGGCTCCACCAATAGTTGCAATTATGGCGACAAAATATTGATTGTAGATCTTCGGTAGAGACAGCATCTTGAGCATTTTCTCAGAGAGTATAAACCGAGAGTAACTTATGATGAGATAGACAGATCAATTCATTTTCGATTTGCTCCAGCGTATATATAGTAGTTGTCAATGATTTACAAGGAGTTATCACCCCGCATCTGCGGACGATAACCTCCTGAATTTTCCTATTGTGGTACCTATCCCTGGCATGCAGTCTGCATGTACAGCTGCATCGGAAAAATAAACCCGTGCCAAAAAAGTGGGGAACTTATTGTTCCGGCATCAGGAGTTATAAGATGTCCTACAATGTATCCAGAGTGTCTCGTTTTAGATATTGGCTCAATTGCTTTACCCACTTGTAGCCACACCTGTTGCTTCAAGGACATGTTTTAGGCACTGGTTGCTTTAAGTCCTGTCGGTTTTAGACCACTGTTGCTCTTCAAGATATCGTCGCGTGGGGGTTCACGCTGCACTCCTATTAGCCGATATTTCCATTCCGTCATTGACTTGGTAAATATCCGCTACGTGCCCTGATTAGCAGATCTTCATCAGATGGCACTGTCCAGTTGTTATATTAGGCGTTAGCTTGTGTTGACGGTCGGCTTTTTAAACTGATAGGTGGGGAATCCCTGCTTGTTGGTTAAAACTCCTGATAGTGCTGCCGTTATCTTCTGTCTCAAATCTCCGTCGTCGATCTTTTTAATGGCACTAGGAACGCATGCTCCGGGGTAAACTCCGGGCCTTCACCACCTGCCGTCATTCAGCGTAGACGCCCCTGGCTTGCCTCCCGCTGGCTGAGCTCTGCCCAGACTCGTTGTGCTCGCTCCGCGAGCGTATATCTGTGCCTGCCTCGGATCCCAGCTCTGATCACAATGAGCTACGGCCGTCGGAGGTAGAATCCCGCTTCCTCTCGTCTCTCTGCCATGTGAGAAGTTGTAGTAATGTATTTCAAATTATGGCATTATTCCTCGTCGGCATCGTCGTCTTCAATGTCCTCAAGCTCTGCTAATGGATATAATAAAATACAAGCGATACCGCTGATCTGATCTAGCTGCTCGCCAGACGAATGCATGCTACTGAATATTAGGGCCTCTCCGCCCGAATTCCGAACTGTTTCTACCATTCCAATATACTTCCTCCTCGTTTGGATATCATTGCTACGAAATAGTGTGTCTGTTATTAGGAGAGTCGATACAGCACCTCTGTTAACAGCTTCTTCAACATGTCTGGGACCGTACCAAGCCTTTGCGTCGTCATCATTCATAGTTTTGAAGAATTTATCTAGTACAACGGTCTCTCTTCCATACTTTGTGTCAGCTAATTGTTTTTGGATGTCCTGGTTCTTGAGAATTTCTTCCAGCGAGTGAATTGCACCTGAGGAACTATGTGTTACGAGAAATTTTTCTTTCGACTTGATAAATGGCTTATCACCGTCGAGTATGGCCTTTTCAAACATATAGTCATAATATCCCTTCGCTACGAATCCTGGAGATGCAATTAATATAGCCTTTAATTTGTCCACCGTTAAGTTCCTTCTCATGGTAGTATATACAGTGTCATAAAACTTTCTAACTGCTTTATCATATCCAGAATTATCGCCTCGCTTTTTCCTTGGTAACGATTGCTCTACTCTTTGCCGTAAGACAGTCATGTTTTCAGTTAATAAACAGATATTGGCCAGTCCTTCTTGCATTACAACCGCACCGACCTCGGCCTTGTTCTCGGGATCCGTTGCCTTGTCAATGATTTCCAGCGCAATCAGGTCCCATTCTTGTTTAAAGAGTCGGAAATTCCTATTCAACTCTAAAGCAAACGTATGATAAGTACCAGCTGATACATCTTCCGTATCTTCAGTTACTGGTCCATTTATTCGTAACGAACCACCAGCCGGATCAAAGTCGATTTTACTGATTCGAAGTTTCAGCTTGACTAATTTTCGAATACTCTGACCCTTTACCTGGCCATCTTTATTAATCTTTGTAATTTTTCTACTTGATTTAGCCTCTATTTCATCTCCTTCCTGAAGTAGATTATAGGTATACCACAAATCTTCCGAGTCTTCTGGGCAAAGCGTGATATCTCCCGATTGATCTTTTTCAAATGATTTTCTTATGAGTTTCATGATAAGTAATTAGTCTATATGGTAGCAAATGAAAAAAAGGGAGTCTCTCTAATTTGCGATCTGCGATCATCCCATCTCTGTAACATTGTGAAGATATGCCGACGCCCAGCTGTTACCCTACTTGTATCTTTCATAAACCCGCATGAATATGTGATGGTAAACAGATGGAAATCACTAGCTAACATTTTCACTACATAGATCCTGGTGTTGCCACATTCTGGTGTACACCTTCCGTTTACAATAATCAAAGTAAGAACTTGCCTAGCATTCTTCTCTTCGCTCGCTACTGAAAGAGATTTATATAATTTTGTATAGAAGTAGGGTAATGGTAACTTCGTACTACCGATAGAGTTCGCGCGTACAATGGATAGGCAGATTCAGAAGATGACAACCCATTGAGAGAGTGTTGACATTTATCATTTGATGAATTGAATTGATACAGGATAAATTACAATGTTGGGGTAGCGGGAGCGGTAGCTGGAGCATCAGCAGCGGCAGGAGCAGCAGCGGCAGCGGCAGCCCGCTTCTTATCTACCTCTTCGAGAAGCCCGATAATCAATGGTACCTTTTCACCAATCCAAATAGCATGATCAGTGTGATCCTTAACATCGTTTCCAGTATGAGGGTGAACTAGGACACTGAGATTACCGTGATTCAACTGAAACCTATAACGAGTGTTAGACGAGCAAACGAACACCACTGGGTAACAAAACAACACGGCACACTTACCATGGGACAACCTTGGCAAACATCTCAGGAGTGTGGAAATCCACCTCAAACATTCCATACGGATGAGGACCAAGAGGATAATCATGAAATTTGTATATCCTTACATCTGCTGTCTCGATCTCGGACGCAAAATCCTTTTGAAACTTTTCTCGCAATGCAAATGCCTCCTGTTTTGATGGTTCGTAGCTTTGGGCAAAGTACGTGTGGACATCAAAGGCCTTGATATCATCGTTGTAATGGGTAAGTATTTCCCTAGGAGTAGTGCGAACAGTAGCCATTGTTTTGTCGTTAGATTTCTAAAATTGATATAACCAAGTCTTGGATTGTGAAAGAAGATAAAATGAATCGGACGGCATTGATTCGGTATTTCAGTATCGGCGGTTAACGTTTATGTCGGCCGACATCGTAGAATGAGGAAATTAAGGTGATAGTGCACGTGATATCTATCGTCCATATGCATATAATGTAAATAGACTATTTATTATACTTATGCAAGAGAGCTTCCACAATGGCGACAAATCAGTCCATTGTTCCTGAGAGTTTGTCGTTGTAGTTAAAGGAGCGTTCGTCTAGTTGGCTAATGCGTAAGCACATGTTGTCTGTCAATAAATTAGATAGCACATAATGGACTTGTGTTCTTTATTCCAAGCCTGGTGATGCTGTCTCATTATCATTTATGGCCGACAATTGTTATTGAAGTCACGTATGAAGAACCTGAAGATCAAAAGAATCTGGTGCAAACAGGAGCCCGGTTCATCTTGTGGTTTGGCTATTCTGAAAAGCCCCTACTATCAGTCCGAGGCAATAGTATTTCTACAGTAGCGTTTGATCTCTACCAGAGGAAGACGGCGGCCTGGTATCAATAAGAACATGAACATGAACGTGAAGCACATGTCCACTGGCTGGCTAAAGAGACTGAGACCATCGGAATAAAGCAGAAAGACAACAATAGACCTATCACCACTACACCGTAACACATCCGCCCCTCTTACGACTAATCATCACCAATGTCATGGCACCTTAGAGAATAGGGATCAGACACTTAAAATCATCAAGTAGCTTTCTAAACAGACTCTCCTCGTTCAATGCAGAAAGCGTATGCTCCTACTATTCGGCAAAGCACTGAGGCAAATAGCCAGATCCATTTTGGCAAGCTACGAGGCAGAACGACTGGAGAGGCATCCGAGCAGCGATAACGACCCAGTTGTTGACCACAGCTTCGCTCGTTTTAAGGGGTCCTGACGTCCTCCGCGAGGCAGACAACACGGGTGTTGATATGGGCAGTGCACATCCGCTGGGGACAAAGTAGGCGCCCATCGGAGTACGTGTCAAGGGTCCTCACGTTCTCCGCGAAGCGGAGCTACGGGTCTGGGCAGAGCCCAGCCGCCGGAGGCGAAGAAGGGATTTCTTCCACTGTTGATCCCATAGATGAAATATGCAGCATGTCGATAAGATAAGTTTATCTCGGAAAAGAACATACTTGAAGGAAACGCGGAAAGACGCCGGTGTTGTACCACTTCCTACACATTACAATGAGTATGACAGGTAACAATCCCGTTCAGGATATTATAGCCTGGATTCGTCCTGCAAAGCGCTTATTGGCACTTTTCTTCCCAACAGTATCCAACATCGTCATGATATAAACTTCCAAGTGCTATAAAATACCGACATGTGCTATGATCCGAATCGACGAGTTACGCGCCGCGTCGCCTCTCGCAGAGGCCTGCCTGCTCAGACTGTCTACAGTTTGACTGAAGCCGTACGGTGTAACCGCGCAAGCGCTAGATGACGATAAAACAGAGAGGGACGTCATTGCTATAATAGGCAATTATATGCGACAGGGGCCATTTAATGATACCGGATATACCTGCCACTTGTAGTAACAGGTGTCGTTGATCTTTATCATGAATGGAGAATCTCTGCGGAGAAAGTCAGTTAGTAGTGCATCGTTTATCGCTGACTGGATGGAAATGGTTTACTGAAAGCGGTAGATTAGGCTAAAGCTAGCGAGAAACGAAGGAGATCAATCAAACCTTTCTCGAAAAAGTGTATATAAACCTCACAGCTCCTACTTGGTATTTTTTCACTTTAACTATCATATCGTTTATTTACTCTCGTTACGGAATAAACAATATAAAATCTTAGGAAAGATAGATAAAAAGATAAAGGATACCTTCGTTTTAGAGAATGCCTCATCCTTTAGATCAACTTAATCCCCAGGAGCTCAATAGAGCAGTTAGGCTGCTCAAGGCCCATTATAAGGGTAAGCAGTTGCATATCAAGAACATCCATCTTGAAGAGCCTCCAAAATCGGTTCTTGTTCCTTATCTTGAAGCAGAAAAGGCTGGTAGACCAATTGCTCCTCCTGCTCGTATTGCATATGGTTACTACTATGTTATGGACGATAAGAAGGCTGAGGAGATCTGGATCAATTTAGATGTTGACCAGATCATAAAGCTTAGTACAGTTTTGTTGCCTCAACATTTACCCATGGACCAAGATGAAGCTAATCATATTGAAACCTTCATGTATGAGGATCCTCTTATTATCAATGCTTTGAAAGAATGCGGCATTGTTGGTGATGCTATTAAGACCATTGCTTGTGATGGTTGGATGTATGGCTGTGACGAGGAAACAACTGTTCCTAGACACATGATGTTCCTCATGTACTCCAGGGATCCCAAGACCAATCACCCGGAATCAAACATTTATGCTTTCCCCTTGCCATTTGTCCCAGTTTACGATATCCTTGAAAAGAAGTTTATTCGTGTTGACTGGTGTGCCACTAGTGGCGACGGTGACGATGCTGATGGCATCAACTACTCCACTCGTCACATTGGTAAAAATGCTCTTGAAGGACATGTTGCTACTGAGTATCACCCGGATCTTGTCCCCAACTTGAGAAGTGATCTCAAGCCCTATAACGTTATTCAACCTGAAGGTCCTTCGTTTACTGTTGACGAGACAAATCTTGTTCAGTGGCAAAAGTGGAGATTCAGAGTTGGGTTTAATCCTCGTGAAGGTTTGGTCCTTCACGACGTTGATTACGACGGAAGAAGAACTTTCTATAGATTATCAGTTTCTGAAATGGCTGTTCCTTATGGCGACCCCCGTCCTCCATTGCACAGAAAGATGGCCTTTGATTTTGGTGATGTTGGTGGTGGTAAATGTGCTAATGAGCTTAGCTTGGGATGTGACTGTCTTGGTACTATCAAATATTTCGATGGTCACCTTGTTGAACCTAATGGTAATGTTCTTACTCGTAAGGGTGTCATTTGTATGCACGAGCAGGATGATGGTATCCTTTGGAAACATACCAACTACCGTACTGAGGTCGCTGCTGTTGTTCGTCGTCGTATTTTGGTTCTCCAAACTATTCTCACAGTTGGTAACTACGAATATATTTTTGCATGGCACCTTGATCAGGCTGCCAACATCCAATTAGAAATCCGTGCCACTGGTATTGTCTCTACGCAAGCCATTGACCACGGTAAAAGATCCAAGTATGGAAATGTTGTTGGTCCTGGTGTTTTGGCTACTTCTCATCAACATATTTTCAGTGTTCGTATCGACCCTGCTATTGATGGTCACAAAAACTCTCTCTCTGTTCATGATACTGTCTTGACTCCTTGGGATGAGAGGAACCCTAAAGGTACTGGTTTCATTAACGACAAGTATTATATTGAAGAATCGTCTGCGTTTGATGCTAATGTTGCCACGAATAGATATGTCAAGATTGTTAATGAAAACAAGATCAATCCCATTACCGGTAATCCAGTTGGGTTTAAACTTGCTGCTGCTGCAACTGCCTTGTTAATGGCTCCTCCTGGTACGGTTGCCCGTAGTAGAGCTGCGTTTGCCACTCATCACTTCTGGGTCACCAAACATAGAGACAATGAATTCTACGCTGGTGGTGTTTGGACCAACCAGTCTGCAAAAGAAGTCGGTGGTGTTCAAGAAGCTATTGCCCGTAAGGAGAAAGTGAGAAATGAGGACATTGTTCTTTGGCATTCGTTTGGTCTTACCCATCATCCAAGAATCGAAGATTATCCAGTTATGCCTGTTGAAGTACTTAAAATCGGCTTGCATCCTAATGATTTCTTTACTGGAAACCCGGCCATTGATGTTCCACCAAGTACTCAACAATTCAACCGATCTGTTGAAGTTCTTCAGACTCGGTCGTGTCATCGCATGTAACGGGAAGACATCACGTTTTTTTCTTTGTTACCTATTATTGTATCATATTCGTGGATAATCATGAGTCCAGCAAAATTTCAAGGGTATTTCGGGTTTTTCATTTCTTTTATAGTTTCAAAATATATAGTCTAATATACGTTATCTATCTAATCTGCCTCTTAAGTATGCGAATAGCGCATCTTAATAACAGAATTAAAAAGGCGAAAATAGGGTATAAACAAAATGGGAAGAAATCGTAGAGGCTCATCGATGAAATTCATGGTTACTATCACATTTCTGATCATATGGGAGTTGCCTTCCATTCAAAGGTAGATAAAATAAAAGAATAAAAATTGGAAGATACGAGACAGTGGTAGTCACTTAGCTTTGGCGTTTAACGACTTGCTTGTTAGAAATAGAAGAGGACGAATGAGAAGGTGTTAGAGGTCCTTAGATAGATAGCATTAACGCGAAATAAAATAAATAAAGACGTGAGTAAGTGGTAGAGCTCGATAGTGAAAGTTGGAGACTGCTACATTTTTTTCTAGTTGTTTGTTCACTTCCATAGAGGCAGGTCTAAAATGAAATTATTGAAATGTTTCTGGTGGAATACCATATGAAGGCTATCCAGCTATAGTACAATATTTCTTCCAGAGTTACTTTTTAACGCGAAATTGATGAGCAAGTGATAGTATAATATTCTCTATATTGAATTCAAGTGCTGCTATATTTCTTGGGTCACTCATGCTGGGGTATATTAATGGCAAAATCAAATAAGGAAGTGACGATGTTTCCAGTGTACCAGCATTTCCAATTTTGCTGGGTTATTTGGACAGTTAGCAAAACTAAATTTTAATAAATAGCAATAAGACGAGAGTGTGGAAAAGTACCCATAGGTGAAGTTCTGAGAGTTTCCAAATTTCTAATTTTGAGGAGGCGTATGGCATTTAATGACAAAGAAAGCGTATATTGCAAGGAGGTTTCGGGGACTCGTCCTTCAGATAAACGTATTCCCGATAGGTTAATTTCTGGGCTCTGCCACGTTTCTAAACACGGTTTTTTATACGGGTCGCTAATTCATAGGTAGATTTAATCGCACACAAAAAGAAAAAAAATTGAATGGTAACGTGAAAAAAAAAAAAACATGGTGGAGCTGTAGATGAAATTGGGTTGTAGTTTATAAGATTACTACTCCGATCGTAAGCAGAGATTTAACTTGCAATAAAATAAAGAACTGGTTTAGAAAATAGTAAAAGAAGAAATAAAAATTGATAATTGGTGGCGGAGTTCTTATGGTGAAGTTTCTGGTATTTTTTTGTTCTATGTCGCTCTTTTGCAAAGGGGAAGAAAAATAACAAAAGTAGATGAGAGCAGATTGTGGAATTTCTCTATTGGAATCGTATTTCTGGTTATACCCAGAGGCAGGTTTAATGAGAGATAGAAAAGAAAAAACAATAAGTAGAATATACAGAAGCTTTAAAGGTATTATTCTTCTTTGTTCTTGATACGGCACTGGACATATCTGGTGATACTCCTAGTGCAACAGTGTTCATTGGGGGCTCTTCAAAGAAACGTCTGGCTTTATTCAAGGAATATTCTGTATCCTCGACCTGTTTGGTATCTGTACATCCTTACCCATTTAATATTATCTCAAAATGGATTTAGGCAGTGCTACCATGCTCCTACATCTGACGCTTCATCTAGTGCCGTTCTTTAGAGCTCCTCTTACGATGCAGTTATCATGCCTCTCGATCTGCTAGGAGTCTTCCTAGACAAGGCGATTTGGATTTCAGTGCATCAAGAAACTGAACAATGGTGGGGATATCGAGCGGATGTTAAAATCACATTGCTTTCTCTAGTGCCGTATCTCCTGGGATTACAGCGAGTGTCTGTTTCTACTTTTTTCGATATAATGTAATGCTTCTCAACCTTTTAGAGGGTCATGCCATTTACTCTTGAAGTGCCGCCTTTTCTGTTGTGGCATCAATCTCCTCTTCTAGTACAGTACCTTGCTTGTTAAATTTGTAGGTGGCTAATCTCTCCTAGGCAAACTGTTCTAGATTGCAGTGTTTAAGAAAATATACTGTAGATTATACAGGCGCCAAGGCAAATAAGCAGGATTTATTATTTTTTCCACTGTAAGAACTCTATTATTGATCTATACGGGAATACAGCCACTTCATTGCCACGCTGTATGAGAGTACTCGATAGTAATTTCTATTTCTAATTGAATATATCTGAAATTATTGCTCATTTTTTGCATCTAGTTGCGGGGATGGAGGCAAAAGGCCTCATCCTTGTTTTGAAGATTTGCACTACTACTAGTCCAAACCAACCATCCGTTATAACCGACAGTTCCGTATACGTGACCTGATAGCAGCGAAATTCTCTGTTTAATCTCTTGTTCTCACGTAATTTTTCTCGTGAAGTAGGTTGGCACCCAAATGATCAGCCACAAACGTGGCTAAATCCTGCAGTCAGATTGTCGATCTATACCGCGGGGTAGTTAGAGCCCATTCGCACCGTTCCATTTTGGGACCGATAAACTATACCCTGCAGCCTAATAGTGATTCGTAACCAAGATGGTCTAACTTATTAATATTATTTGTCACCTTGGATATGAGTCCCTTCTATGATGAGAAATCTCTATAAATATGAGACGTTCGGCAGCAATTAGACCTCTTCTTCTTCTTCATCCAAACGCTCATCTAACAGATTCAGGATAACTTCTACTATTTCAACGCTCAAAGTTTAAACATGTCTCTTGTTCCTACTACCACTTTTACCAAACTCTCCAATGGAGTTCGCATTTGGTACAGAGAAGCTGGCGACCGTGCTAAGCCCACCTTTCTCTTACTCCATGGTTTCCCCACTTCCTCAATCATGTATCGTAATCTAATTACTGTACTTGCTCCTCACTTCCATGTTGTTGCACCTGATCTTCCTGGTTACGGTTATACCGAAGTTCCTGAGAAATTTGAGTACAGCTTTGCCAATTTAGCCGATACCATTTCTCTCTTTGTTGATGCTATCAAATTGACAAAGTTTGCTATTTACATCTTTGATTATGGTGCTCCAGTCGGTCTTCGTTTAGCTCTTAAACGACCCAGTCAGATTACTGGAATTGCTACTCAGAACGGTAATGCCTACGTCGAAGGCTTGGCCCACGATTTCTGGGGCCCTGTTGAAGAATATTGGAAAACAGAACGTCAAAACTCCAAATATGTTGAGGCATTCACTAAATTCATGGAGGACCCTAAGAACATTAAAGATCAATACAGCGTTGGCTTTCAAAACCCAGAGGCAGTCGATCCCACTCCTTACTATCTGGACAAAGCTCTTATGGAGAGACCGGGTCAAACTGAGATTCAAGTTGGGTTTTTCCATGATTATGGAACAAATGTCGAGCTGTACCCACAGTTCCAAGAGTACTTCCGTGCATCTAATGTACCTATTTTGGCTACATGGGGCAAGAACGACTACATTTTTGCACACCCTGGAGCAGAGGCTTTCAAGAGAGATTCAAAGAATGTCAGGGTCAAGTATTACAATACAGGACATTTTGCACTCGAGGAGTTTGTGAATGAGATTGGACATGACATTATCGAGTATTTTGGCCCGATTCTTAATCAATATTAATAGCCATTTTCGACGACTAGCAATTTATAAGGGATAACTCAATAAATTTGAAAGTATTTTAATAGATAGTCGCTTCTTCGGCATTTATGGGCCCGAACAGGGATCTTGGAGGGCCCTGCCTACGGCGACTGAGCTCTGCCCAGACCTGTAGCTCCGCTTAGCGGAGGGCTAGGACCACATATTCCCATTTCGCGAAGCAGAGATACGGATCTAAAGAGATCTCAGCCGTCGTAGCAGAGGCCTCCAAGAATAAGAAGATCTCTCACCCCGCGATTTTCAGGCCATAATCTCTGTAGAAAAGGCACATAAAATGGCTTCTTCTTTCACGTGACCATGAGCAGGTTTGGCAAAAGGGGGTCTGGGGTTAGGGTGAATATGAATGAAAAATTGATATTTCGTTGAAGAACGACACACCAGAAAGACTGTAGATTCGCGTTTATTTGCCTTTTTGTATCACTCAGACAAAACAAAATGACCGACTCTACACAGCTTAATTACATGATTGTCGATGGTGTTTTGGGCGATTTCGTCCAAGAGATTGCCGCCTATATCGACAAACTGGACCCACCTGCTGACGAAGAGGCCAGCTTTGAAAAATACACAACTGGATTGATGGAATCCGAATCTGAAGTTGATCAGGCAAAGACTTTTTTAGCAGTTGCTGAAAAGTCTGCTGTTCTTACAAATGCACCTGAAAAGGAGTTTGAGTCTGCCTACAATTTGGTTCTACATATTTTAACCTTTGCTCCTAACCTGACCGAGGTGTTACCAGTTGTTCTCAAGAATCTGTCGTCATCATCGTCATCCAAGGCTGACCCTTTACAAGTATTGTCTGTTTTGACCAATTTATTCAATATCTTGCCCACCAATTCCCCCTTGAGATACAATGTCTTTATCAGTATCTTGACATTTGCTGATGAGACTAAGAATATCCACCTTCTGATCGGCCAGCTCAAGCAGTTGCCTAAATGGTTGGAAGACTGGGGTGTTGATGATGCTATCAAGAAAGACGTTTATTACAAGGTTAGTGACGTTCTGGCCACTTCTTCTACTGATGCCGAAGTTTCATACAAATATTTACTCAAAGCAGTTGCTTCGTTGTCGTCTGGATCCGAGGATAGCGCCATTTTAAGCAAGAAGCTTGTTGTTACCTCGCTCATGGCTGATTTCGTTTACGATTTCGACGAAATTCTGGCTCTTGAAGCGGTTCAAGGCCTACAGACCGCGGATACCAACGTTTTTAAGTTACTTGAAATTGTTTCTTCCGGCGACTACAGCTCCTACAAGACGTTTGCCAAGAGCAGTGTCAATAGCATAACCGACGAAGAGTGGGAGGTTTTAGAAAAGAAAATCAAGGTGCTTGCTCTTGCATCTGCTGTGTATAAAGCTTCCCAGACTGACAGAACCATTCCATACAGCGATATTGCTCGGGCGATTGATGTTTCGGTCGAGGATGTCGAAGTATGGGTTATTGACACGATCCGAGCTGGTCTTGTAGAAGGTCGTTTGAGTCAAAACGACCAGGAGTTCGATATCCACCGTGCCAGTCCCATTGGCCAGTTTGGTGTCGAACAGTGGAACTCTATCTTGACCCGCCTTGATACATGGAAGTCGAGCCTGAAGGATGTCCTAGAGGTTGTTCGTAGTGCACGTGAAAACGCCCAGAGAGAAAACGTTGGCAAATTCCGCCATAACATCACCGCCTAAACTGCCCCATCCATAGATTAATGAAAACAACAAACATTTTGCATGGCTTTTGCGTCTATATATATTTGTATAGTTTGTGTGTAGTAACTTATGATACGATTCTATTTTTTTCGTTGTGGCCCATGTCCAGTCGAGACTACTACTATTCTTTTCAGAAAGACTCGCCTAGAATGCTATACTAAGTGATTTTCTCGAGACTAGTATTTCTTCTAAGGAAGGCCACATTAAAAACATGATACATACTTTACTTGAATTCTATAACAACTGTTTTAATTAGTACATTATTTTTAATATGGCATATACTATTTATATTATGTATCCAACCAGCCTAAGCCCCTATTGTACATACAAAGATCACAAAGCACACTTGCGGAAGAGCTGCCAGTCCATATATTTCACTTCAGCATTAGTCTAGATGATCAGGCTGGCATAGAATGACTACAGGATCACAGCACCCTGCTTCTTGCCTACAGCCGTGCAACAGGGGAGAATAGAGCGGCTTAAAAGTTTCAAATTTAAAAGTCACATAGCAATTGCCTGTTTAGGAAGGATGGATTCTGTATATTTGAGAACGAAATGTTTTTTCATGCATAGTGAGCAGACAGGAGCCGACAAACTCGACTCACCAGCGAATTGTAGTAGCAGTATCTGCAAGCAGTAGTCAGATTGAAATTATCTTCTTCAACTCATTCGACATCTAAAAACCCATTACATTTTTTTAGACCAGAAGACACTAGTTCGACATGTCTCATCGTAAATACGAAGAACCTAGACACGGTTCCCTTGGATTCTTGCCCAGAAAGAGGGCTGCTCGTCACAGAGGAAAGGTCAAGTCTTTCCCAGTTGATGACAAGACCAAACCTATCCACCTTACTGCCTTCCTTGGTTACAAGGCTGGTATGACCACCACTGTTCGTGATTTGGACAGACGTGGTTCCAAGATGGACAAGCGTGAAGTTGTTGAGGCCGTCACTGTTGTCGATACTCCTCCTCTTGTCATTGTCGGTGTTGTTGGTTACGTCGAGACTCCTCGGGGTCTCCGTTCGTTGACTACCGTATGGGCTGAGCACTTGTCTGACGAAGTCAAGAGACGATTCTACAAGAACTGGTACAAGTCCAAGAAGAAGGCTTTCACCAAGTACGCCAAGAAGTACGCCGAAGGTTCTGCCGGTGTTGCTCAAGAGCTTGAACGTATTAAGAAGTACGCTACTGTTGTTCGTGTCCTTGCTCACACTCAAATCAGAAAGACTCCTCTTGGTCAAAAGAAGGCTCACCTTGCTGAGATCCAGATCAATGGTGGCTCCATTGCCGACAAGGTTGAATGGGCTCAAGAGCACTTTGAGAAGACTGTCGATGTTGCCTCTGTTTTCGAACAAGACGAAGTTATCGATGTCATTGCTGTCACCAAGGGTCACGGTTACGAGGGTGTTACCGCCCGTTGGGGAACCAAGAAGCTTCCTAGAAAGACCCATCGTGGTCTCCGTAAGGTCGCCTGTATCGGTGCTTGGCATCCTTCGCACGTCCAATGGACTGTTGCCCGTGCTGGTCAAGACGGTTATCATCACCGTACCTCGACCAACCACAAGATTTACCGTGTTGGTAAGGCTGGTGACGAGTCCAGTGGCTCAACTGAATTCGACCGTACTAAGAAGACCATCACTCCTCTCGGTGGTTTCGTCAGATACGGTGAAATCAACAACGACTTCATCATTGTCAAGGGTTCTATCCCTGGTGTCAAGAAGAGAGTTGTCACTTTAAGAAAGTCTCTCAAGGTTCACACTTCCAGAAAGGCTCTTGAAAAGGTCCAACTCAAATGGATTGACACTGCTTCTAAGTTCGGTAAGGGTAGATTCCAAACCGTTGCTGAGAAGCATGCTTTCACTGGTACTTTGAAGAAGGATACTGCTTAAGTATTGTATATGAAACTCTCACCAAAAGAATAATATAAAAGCATATGTATTTAAGTATTAAAAAGTCTCTCCCTCCCCAGGTTTGCGCGTGAACTGCCTCCGGCGGCTGGGCTCTGCCCAGACCAATTGTCGAGCTTCGCTTGAGTGCCGGGTTCGTGCGGTCCAGGCAGTCTTTTCGAAGTGTGATCAACGGGCCTGGGCGTAAGCCCACCCGATAGAGGCAGGCGGTGATCAGGGTCTATCTGAAAATCGTGGGTTACCCGGACTGGAAAATTATTCACATAAATAGCTTGTTTCACAGCCAATGCTCACAATCGATTTCTTCTCTTCTCTCAGCCATGATCAATTGGTAAGTTTATTCACCTATTTGCTTCTCTCCTCAATCATAAAGTGATGAACAACCAGATAGGGACAACTGATATCCATTGATGTTATCCATTTGGAAATTAGATAGTAAAAAATCCTGAATTTTTATTGAGGAGGACTTTTTGAGCAACGAGACAAAAGTTTTGTGGATTCTTACTAACTAATTTTTTCAGCTTTGTTTTCAAAATAGTGAAGATGCGTACGGTGGCTGTTTTTATTATTATGTAAATTTTAGATATCGCATGATCGGTGTGATAAGTGTAGGCTATGTATGCCGATGTTAATAGCGGTCTTTTGAGGTCCTGTTTCTAGTACATCTCTCAGATATTCGAATGAATTGTCTAAAGTGTGCTATTGACATAAATATTACATACAGAAATTCTTGTTTATTGGCTAATGTGTTATTAGCTCTATGAATATGTGAATATATGATGCTCACCAAGCGACGAAAATAGAAAATAGAGTAGAATATTGCCCAGTTTAACCACTTATATCCGACATTCCTATGAAAAATTTTTAATCTCTTGGCTCTTCTGCTATATAAATCTTTTCCGCATTGAACTGTATGCGTGATGATGAACACGATGAATTTATGAATTTCTTTTTAAAGCAAACCAAACTAATCATCCCGTCTCGGCGAGAACCCTTGAAAACTTTATCCCAAATAGATGGAGATGTCAACCAGTATATAATCATTGCCGTGTCGTCAGATATTGGGGTTTTGATCGTCAAATTAACACATTTCACCTGACTGTTCGTCATCATTATGTCTTCCATATTTCTAGCTACTCATCCCCGATCCATGTCAACGGCTTTGGAAAGAAGCTTTATGACAAGAGATGATATCATCTGTGCCCATGAACCGTTTGGAGATCCTTTTTACTTTGGCCCTGAAAGGTTATCTGACAGATATTCAGACGAGGAAAGAAAGAAATCAGAGTACGCAAACACTACCTATGCTGATGTATATGATGAGCTGTCAACTATAGCTAAAGAGGGCAAGACGCACAATAAGCGATTGTTTATCAAGGATATGGTTTCATATCTGATGCCTGAAAACAAACCTGCCAATGCACCAGTTAAAGTGGCACACTCGTTCGTTAAAAAGTCAGGCTCCCTATCTGGTGAAACTATACAAGAAACACCTACTGTTCTTCCTTTTGACGCTCTTCACTCGTTCCAGTATGTATTCCTCATTAGAGCTCCCCATCTAGCCGTTCCGTCATACTACAAAAGATGTATTCCTCCAGATTCACACAAAACTGGATTTGATCATTACCGGCCCCAGGAAGCTGGATATAGAGAGCTCCGATTGCTGTACGAACATCTTTTAGAGTGCAATGAGAAGCCTTTGATTGTTGATGCTTCAGATATAATTACTGATCCAGAACAAGTTCTGAAGCGCATCTGTGAATCTGTCGACCTTCCGTTTGATAAATCAATGCTTTCTTGGGACGAAAATAATCCGAATGTGGCTCGGGCATTTGAGAAATGGAATGGATGGCACGATGATTGCTTAAAGTCAACTGGATTCAAGTGTAAAGACAAAGGTAAAAAGGTGCAAAACAATGATTTTATTGTCGACTATGAGACATGGGAGAAGCAATGGGCGTCCAAGTTTGATGATAAAGGAGTAAAAGCAATCAAATCATCGGTCCAAGAGTATTTGGATGATTATTTATTCCTAAGAGAGCGTAAAATGGTTCTTGTATAGAGTTTATTAGTAGTATTTAACAATAAAAGGAGAATTATCAGAACAAGCATAAAAGTAAAGTAATAACAAATAATCCTCACGAACTCCCTGATAATTACTATTTTATTATTTGTTTATTGGGTGGTTTATATAATAAATAAAAACAAACAGTACCTGGTTGTCAAGTTAATAAGCACGGAATCTTCTCTCCAGCTCCAGAAACTCCACTAAACTCTCCATGTTTTCCAATCTCTTTTGGTAAATCCATTGCTGGTATTGTGAGTCCTGGAGCTGCCATTCTAAAGAGCTTGATAGGCTGTCAGCACAGGAAATTCTGGTATTAGTAGCGGTAACAGAGGCCAAGGGTCTGATAGTGCTTGTCGTTTTTGATATTTCCTGTTGCAAATCAAATACTTTGCTAATTTTTGGAGTAATCGGTGGCCTGTTGCTTGACTTTGTGGTTAAAACATTTCCATGAGGATGCCGTTTACTTTGCTCTACTGCTCTTTGGAAGATAGACTCTAAGCCCAGCGCATCAGAGATGGGTGTTGTGATGGTGATATCATCCTTATTCTCTATGATAGATGGCCTAGCGACATTTTCTGAATCTTTTTTTCTCTGACTGAGGATTCGTCTATTCTTAGGTTTGCGGGCATTTGAAGGAGTACTAGGAGAGTCCATACGTCGCTTTTTACTTTCTTCCTCTTGGGGCACAAGCCTTGGCGTAAGGTTGTGACTAGAAACGTCAAGTGTTTTCATATTGAGGCGAGTATGCTGCTCGTCCAAAAGGTTTTCTTTATTATCATGGCTGAGTTTTGCAGGAGACCGTCTTAGCTGAATGGCTCTTAAGACCGGAGTGGTCAAATCTCTCCATTTAGGAGTGTCTATAGTAGTGATGCGAGTAGATACTTCCGGGTCCATTGGAAAAGGGGAAGTAGGAAGTTGTGACTGTAATTTCTCTTGAACGGGTGGCAATGGCGGTACAGCGGTTAAGCTCGATTTTAAATGCAGGGCTATCTCGCTTGCGTTTTGTTCGACCCGTGTTGGTTCCGCTTGTGGTTGCTGGACTTCTGGTCTCCTTTCCTTTTGTTGGTTCAGCTGTTCCAATGCAAAGAATGGTTTTCTATAGTTCTGAGGGAGTAGAGATTCTTTCCTCCTTTTGAAGCACTCGGCTAAAGCTCTGGAGAGGTTTGGAGTAAAGTCAGGATAGGGAGCGGTGGTGCCCGTGGTAGTGATAGTTGTGATAGCAGTGTCTTCTTTTTGTTTCTTTACTGGAGTAGATAAATCAACCAACAACTGATTCATGACGTGGCTACTGAAGTTCAATTGTAATAGTAATAAACACGAAATAATATCTACGAAGTTGAAGAAGTAATAATCGGTATTGGCTTTATGCACGATCTACCAAACAGACTCCAATAAAGGAAATTACTAAACAAACGGAAGCGAAGCCTCACATAAACACAAAAGTGAGCCGCTCGACTCTATAAGATGGATCATGAATAACGAACGCGTCTAGAGACATAAACCACTTGAGTCTCTCACTATCAGAGTCTGTACGGAAGGTCCGCGATATAGAAAAAGGATAAATCAGTAAGGGAGCGTATGTGGATGTAGTTAATTTTGTATATGACGTTGAAGTAGCAATATCATCAGTAGCGTCAATATCACCGTCATAACCGATACACCAGAAATGGAGGTATATAAAGATACTTCTTCGTTGCCCTCTAAGCAACTCACGCTTGAGGGCGTATCAACGCCCAAATTGCCGTACTCCAAACGGCCAGAACTCGATATAGACAAGGAAAATATCCCACCCCCAAACTCTCCGGCTACTACTAGTTATAATGTCCGACGAGCGTTGATGATGCTTCATCCTGAGAGTAGTACTACTGGTAGTCCACTTAACACAAAGAAAAAGCCGGGTACACGTCGAACGCCGTTACGGGAGATTGAAAGAGACCATTCTCCTGAGGCTGACGTATCTTCGAGCGTAGCATCGCCATCTACGACTAGAAAGAAGCCTCTTAGAGAGACCGCTACTTCCACTGTTAGTGCCACAGCGCCGAAGATTGAGAAAACTATTACAGCATCTGCCACTTTTCCATATGTTGTTCTCACTGTATGTCACCCCCACCCGTCTCCGCAGGGCGACCCAGATACGGGTATGGATGGACCTAGCAGGGCAATGATACTAACTTCGTTCTAGTCGCAGCTTGCACCATCTCGACCAACAGTCCTGCCCACTTCGGCACCACGAAAGAAGCCAGAATCTGCAAGGACCGCGGGAATCTCCTCTGCCTCTGGCGCAAAGCGTAACCCCGGGGCTAAGAAAATGATTCTTATGAGATAAAAGATAATATTCCGTTGAAATACCCGACTGTCTCATCACTCCTTTTGTATATTTATTAACGAACTTCGTTTCAAAATGCTCCCTGAAACTACAAAACTAATAAAATAATATCATAATAAATAAAAGTAGTACTCTGCGTGTACTGATGAAAGTAATTCTCGTCAACTACTCATCATTATCGTCTTCATCGCCAGCTTCTATGCCATCATCACCGTCTAGAATCTTCTTTTCCGCATCCTCTTCGTCAGCAGTAGCAGTGGACTGTGCTTGTTTCATCCGTTCCGTGAGAAACACATTAATCTCTTGTTGCATGCCCATGGCCTTAGTTCTCAGCTCGCCTAGTGGACTGGTGCTGGACTCTTGAGGAGCATCTCGGTCCGCTTGCTTAGGTAACACGGACTTATCGGCGGTGCTGATTTGGAATTGTTTTTTTAGATCATAAGACTGATATTCTGCCGTCAAACTCATTGTGCTAAAAGTAGTGGTAGCAGCAGTCAATTGTAGTGGAAAATACAAAACACCAAATGATATCAATTGAGTGAAATCGGAACTTGGTCGGATATTCAAAGATGTTGTAATACGTTACTTTGTCAGCCGTAGTGATCTAGCAATGTGCGGCGTGTATCTTTTGCTAAAGTGCGGCTGAGATTTATTGACGAACACTTACAGGGGGGATGCAGTTTGTTGACCTACCGGTATATATAACATTACTAACGGATCGGTCTGATCAGAGAATTAAGAACCATTCAGGAAGGCTTTAGATTTTTCCGATCTTTCATTTAATATTCGATTTTTAATCTCTTACTTGTTTTTGATCCGTTCTTGTTTTGAATTGGTGCCCATCATGGAGGAACCGGTGTATATTAATAATGATAATGATGACGACCCTATTGTTTTAAGCAGTGATAACGAAGATATCGATGATGACATTCAGACTGTTCGTGTGAATAGATCTAGACCCGATAGTTCAGGAGAGGGAATGTCGCCAGTAGAGCCTCGTCAGATATATTATCCAATAGACAGCTATAGTCCTATTGCTATTGGAGAGGGCGACGATGAAGATGAAATTGAAATCACCGCCATAGTAACAAGACCGGATAGTCGACAAGGAATGGACAGAATGGAACGGCAGAGGGTGGAGATGGTTGAACATGAAATACGACAGAGGGCTCAGGAAGAGGAGCGAAGCCGGCGGTTGAATGAATTACGAAGGCGACGGAATTCTCCACGCCATCATCGTAACGTGCATTATGAAAGCAGGCATGGTAACGGAACGTTTTGGTCATTTCCAAGTTTTGATTTTTTAATCCCTGATATGTTTGGCGGCAGTACGATTCAGACTGGACCAGCTGAGGGTGAAGTAAGGACGAGACGAGGACGACAAGCCAGGAGACAGTCAAATGTAGACACCGCTCATGATGATTTACTAATGTTCCTGGAACGCCAGACTCGGGCTGCACAAGCAGCTGCCTTTGGTGGTGATGGGACGAATAATGATGCGTATAGTGATGAAGACATACCTATGATGAATCAAGGAGAAATACTGTTGAGAGAAGCACTCTTTCGCAGTCTGCAAGATTCAGGGCCAGAACGTCCTAGTGTACGTCAGGAAGATATCAAGGGCACGCCGCTTCCCACGTCAACTCGATCTGGGTTCACAAGGTCCATTGCACCGACACAGGCAGTCATCTGTGCTCGCTGTGATAGCGAGTTAGGAGTCGGGTTATCTGATGACGCAAGTAAAAACCTTTCCGAGGGCGACAAACTTCTTTCCAAGCGAATCTTTTTCTCCAGGTGCGGTCATGTCTACTGCGGGCGCTGTGTCAATGCCACAGTTAACAGAATGTCCTACAAACGACAAGACCCACTGCGTACTTGCGCTGTGCGGGATTGTTCTCAATCCTTTGCCAAGACCAAAAAGCCGTTCATGGAGATATACTACTGACCAATTGGACGACCTTGTATTTTTATTTATTCGCATCTATTATTTATTTGACTTGTTTGACTATTACTTGTTCTGCCACCAGCAGCTGGGCTCCGCCCAGACCCATCCGCTGCGCGAAGTATACGACCTCAGGATGCTAGTGGGACCGAGTATATCCGCTAAGCAGATGTGGGTGGAGCTCAGCAGCCGGGGGCAGACTGGGAAACAGTCATATCAAGGCTTCTATTCGGTTACGTAGCTGCGACGCAGACAGTCTATCAGTGGACTGAAATACGAGGAGACGGGAAATAATGGATACAAGAGGCTCAGGCGCTAGAGGTACGTGTTTTGAGATGGAGGGTGTGGAGGTGTTTTTTTGGAAGCTCATGTGGAGGAAACTTTCGTTGCCGCGTATCTCGGGCCAAGTGTCGATAGTGGGTGCACCAAGGATATCCACATGAGAGCCGAATAATGCAATGTCGCCGTGATATGGTTCAAATAGCGTGGATGTGCCTTCGTCGCTGAACATGAGACTGATCACACATCCAACTGCCCACATGTCGATAGCAGCAGAGTAAGAGGAGATGGCGAATAAAAGCTCTGGCGCACGATACATTGTGGTGCCGACGTCAGTAATTTTATTGTTTGCTGGCTCTCTGCCATTGTTGTCGGGCGCAATCCACGAAATCCCAAAGTCGGTTAGCACTGGTTGGCCAGAGGGACCCTTAAAGAGAATATTCTCCGGCTTGATGTCCCGATGTATGACTTGACATTCATCATGTAGGAATTCCAACCCTTTTGAAATGCCAGTTATTATTTCGTATGCCCGGTCAAGAGGGAGTGTGTTATGCCATCCTCGTGGGTACTTGGCCTTACGGTGATGTCTAATGATGGATCTTAGGTCATACGAAAGGCATGGTAACACCATTATCAGCTCCAATTCCTCAGCAAAGTGTTCAAACGAGTCCAGAAGAGCAATAACGTGACTACTTGGGGCTTGGCTTTTTTGCATTCGTTTTAAAATCCTCAATTCGTTCTGTGAATCATGCGGTGGTCCTTCATCTTCGGGAACAGTAATCTTAAGTGCCACGAGGTCGGACGTGCCACCATCGGTATCAGTCATACGTTTAGCACTGAACACCTGTGAAAACAATCCTGCTCCGAGCAATTTGATTTTCGTGTACTGTTCCATTGTATTGGAAGAGTTGTGGAAATATTTGGGGCCCTGAATATCACTCACTCTATCTGTGGCTCCTCAGGGGTAACCACTAGAATTTAAGCCCCACCATATTATTATGCGAACGAGCCTTACAATAAACGGCTTTTCATAGCTAACCGATCATACCTGCACCTCCTCTACACCTTATCAGGCTACTTTTACCACCGACCGACTGCACTACCTTGACAAGACACTCAACGAGCCAGCTCTCATGCTGCTCTATCTCGTGGCACAATCAATCGTCTGGGTGAAGATTTTTTCTAACATTTTTTGATTTCATAAAACTCCGATTATCAAACCATGTCGTGGATTGAAATGAGTCCAACTGACGTTGGTAATTCAATCTTCACTGAAAAAGAGCCTTTATCAGTGACAAGGCACCATTTCAAAATCGCCAGTATCGAGACGGCCTATAAACTAAATGATTTGGAGCTCCTTCAGACTTTGGCAAAGTCCAGGCAGGGACTTGTAAACAACGAATTGAGAAGGAAGATTTGGCCAATTCTATTAGGATTGAAGGAAGGGGTTGTGGTTAATGGAAAAAAGAACCTGAATAGGGCTGATAATGGTAATCGGCTGCTTGTTGAGTACAACGGTGACGTAGACTATGAGCTGAAACACAATGAAAATTCTAGAATTCAGCATGACAGAGATGACGACGATGATCTCGACCTCGATCTTGACGTCGACATCGACATCGAAGTCAATTCTACGTTTTCTGATGGCGTCGACGTGAACAATTCAGCACCGTCGCCCGTCTCATCGTCACCTTCTTGTAAAGATAAGGACCAGGTAAAATTAGATGTTGAAAGGTCGTTTGTGTTTTATCCTAAAAATCCCCCAAAACCATTACAGTCCAAGCTCTTAAATACAATCTGTACTGTGTTAGGGCAGAACCCCGATTTATCATATTTCCAAGGCTATCATGATATAGCACAAGTCGTCTTACTTGTTCAGGAAAATAATTTATTCATTGGTAGTCCTAGTCGTGGCCTGTCCTTTGCTCCTCAAATATTAGAAGCGATGTCTCTACAAATGCTTCGTGACTTTATGACTCCCGGGTTATCTCCTGCTCTCATCCATTTGGATTTTATCCCTCTTATCCTCACTCTCGAAGACGCCTATTTAGGTGAAATTCTTCGAGATAATCCTCCTTACTACGCATTATCTGCAGTTCTAACGCTCTTTTCTCACCACGTACGATCGTTTGACGAAATATGCGTCGTATTTGACTATATCATTGCTAGTCGCAATATGGCCATGCCAATTTATATGTACGTTGCGTTGATTATCAGCCAGAAACCGACCCTCAAAGAGGCTGCCAACGACCCTGACAGTATCCACTCCATTTTAACGAACATTGCTGACGATTTCAGGGGTGATCTATTTGAACAAGTATTGAAACCAGCGTCGAAGCTGGCAGAAAAGTATCCATTGTCGTCTTTCAAAGGACTATACAATAAATTGTCAGAACATTCAGTACTAAAAACACTATCAGAGAGCAGCCAATCTGAACTGATGTTTTCAAAAGAACAATTGCAATTAATCCTTCATTCACAAGTAATCGAGTGCCAGGAACAAATGAAACAAGAAAAGATCCAACAAGAAAAGGCAGCTAAAGAAAAACGAGAGGCAAGCGTGGAAAAAGCTTTAGCTAAACCTGCTGCTCCTCCACCTCCAGTCTCTAGTCTTCTAGTCGGCAGAATGGTGATTCCCATTGGGCAAAGAAAACTAGTAATCCCAAGATCATTACTCGGATTCTCTATTTGTATTGGAGTGTTGGGAGTTCTTGCTTCTAGCTATAAATACGATATCCAATTCAGTTGGTATCGATTTTTTACCAAGTCATGATCATGAAACAACAGACTCGAATCGCTCAGTTCTTCTTGATTGTACATTTTTTTAATACCTTATTTATTTCCTTATATGCATACTAAATTAATAATTATCATAAATATCATTATAAAAGTTTAAACGAGGCATTGATATCCTCCATCATTCGATTGTCCAGATCTTCCCTCGAAACTATTCTTGTTATAGTAGGTCGGACAACAGCACTATCACTAGATTCCTGCTTTTTTTGCTGTACCGGTACTGGTGATGGTACTGGACCAACCGCGGCGGCTGCCAGTGTTTCATTGACTGGACTATTCGGCGGCTCAATAACTTCAGAACACCTTGCACACAATCTGGTTTCGCCAGTTTTGGCTGTATGTGCAATTGGCGGAATAACAGGAGCTGTCCATTTTGCAAAGTCGCCATTGAACGTCTCGGCTTTTGTTTTCACAGGCAACGCGCTGCTCGAGGCCATGACTTCTCTATTCTGGAACACCAGCCTAACGTCGCCATATAAATACAGCCTGTTTTTATTTGGGCACGCTATTTGTAAGTGAATTGCGTGGATGAGCTTCTTTGGTTGATTTTCGTAAATTTTCTGTCTAATAAATGTTTTGGTACCTGGTGGCATCTTACGGAGATCGTATGGAATCAAGAAGAAGTGCACTGCAGTCTTTTGTAGATTTGATAAAACTATTTGAATCTGTCCCTGCCGTGGGATATGATATCCAGGAAACTTCCTGCTAGTTGGAGAAATGCGCAGTTTATATACTTCGTTAAGATCAACTGTACCAACATATGGACTACCTCTTTCAGTATCTTCTGAGAGAGACTTTAAGGAAGAAGAAGAAGAGCCACTAATAGGGGCGCTTGTAGACGAGATACCACTGTTAGCATCAAACACCGAGTTTTTCCAGTCATAAAAAACTGCATCAAAAGATGTAGAAATATGAGGAGGGCATTGCCCTGTATATTTTGCTTTTCCCAGTACCCCTATCCTTATTTGAAATGATACTGGAGGGGAGCAAGAGACTGCCGCCACTCTTCCCGAGAGTAGGCTTTCCTCATATGAACCAACAAACGGTTCTCTATGAGAAGACTTTCTACGGGGTCTGAAAAAGGGACTACTGCTCACATTACTGGTAGGCGGGGTGTTTTCTGAGTGGTGGCCATGGCTGCTATTCAAAGTATTTTGCGGATACTCAAACCCACTGTTAAAATGAACATGTGAGTGATGAATGATATCGGGGCTGTTAGGGAATCGGCTACCACTATAACTTTCAGGGGTAGAAGGGAGAATCACAGATGCCGACTCGGCTGATAAAGCATTATTGCGGCATTTGGAGCACAGAGGGAGAATCGTCTCTCGTTTGGAAACTATCGTGGGTGAAGAACATAATAAGGGAGAAATGTCGGATGATGATGATATAGACGATGTCGATGTCGAAGAGAAATCAGTCCGATCATTTTTGCCCCCACCAGCAGTGCTTATTATATCATCTGCTGACTGAGAGTAGAACAAGCTCGACCTCCTACGAACTTTCTTAAAGACAACGGAAGGCGGCGGAGAAGACATTCTGGCATGTGGCATTTTAATGACTGAGTGATTGTAACTAGCAGCAGTATTTGTTTGTTGGCGATAAGGGGAACTCAATCCAATACCACATCAGTCCAGAGAAGTAACTCTTTGCCAATGGTCACGCTATACAGCGAAAAAACTAGGAAATAGCTTTGTTTGCTGTTCTTTCTCTTAGCCATTCAAAACCAAATGTTGTATCCAGATCACCCGATCAGACAGACAGGTTAAGAGGCCTTATACGGAGAACAAATAAACAACAATACAGGTTCAAGTCTTGAAGCAATGCCCAAGTCTAACAAATAGCAGTTTTACCTACTCTTAATGGCCCTTGTAAATGAAAATGAAGAGAATCCTACAGTTATCAAGAAAGGATATGATAATAGTCAGCAACACAAGTCATCTCATCTAATGTCTCATTACGTCGTCGCATTTATGCAGGTAGGTGCGGCACACTATTATTTATCCTTATCTAATCATACCGCCGATCATTGCCCGCTGTTCCTCCCCTGATCCCGTCACGTAGCGAACCTACCCTGGCAGCTGGGCCCTCCACGAAGCGGACCTACGAGTCTGAGAGGAGTTATTAGCAAAAATATTATTTCATCTATAAATACAGGAGAGAAAAAACTTACAAAGGCCTGATTTCGTATATCAGGGCCACATCCGTGGAATTGCCTTGCCACCCTCTGCTGCCACTGGTAGAAACCATGTAGTTACAGCCTGGATCTACGTACATGTTGGATATGACAGCTCCATGATGGCCGGGGATGATAAAGAATGGCACCTTCTTTTTGGATTGGGACATTTTCAAATCGTAAAGACGAACGTTATCGTGAGATGCGCAAAGGATATGCCTGTTGTTGGGAAGTGCTGTCACAGACGATACTGCTCCTGATACACTAGGGAATTTGAATGTTCGCGAAGGTGCCACCAGACTGCTGCGAATATCGAATTCATCAACAGTGCTGTTTCGTCGCCCAGCAAAGATAAAATTTCCGTCGGTAGACCAACATGCACTCATACACCAGGGAGGTGTAGATTCTGGCACTGGTATATGAGTCACTTTGCCACGTTGTCGCCGGTCCCATATGTCTATAGTTCCATCTATACTTGAAGTGAGAAACAGAGCGTATCCAGAATCAACAGTAGCTGGAGTCGGTTTTGTACTATCGTTGATATCAGTACCGCCATGTTCATTTTTTATCTTGTCATTGTCATTATTGTTGTTGTTATCATTATCGTTGTCGTTATCTCTAGTTTTGCTATCAATATTATTTTTGTTATTCGTGGATTCATCAAAGTTGCTGTTATCAACGTCCTGTTCTTCGCTTTTAGCTACTATACTGTCACCAATAGAGTTGTTGTTCTCTTCATTTTCATTTTCGTTTTCATCTTCATCGTCATCTCCAAAGAGAGATCCTAACGATTTACGATCATCTTCATCGTCATCTTCTACACCTTGTCCGTTATCTACGCCACTGTCATCTCCAGTACTACCAACTGCACCACCGCTGCCTTTTATAACACTCTCACTACTGTCTTCGTTTTTAAAATCTAATTTTCCGAATGTGCCATTAGCAGTGTTTCCCGGACCAGCTGATTTACTCCGGTTCTTGAATCTCTCCACCTCGTCCCGCAGCGAATCAGAAATGATGGCACCACCTTTTGGTTGCCATTCTAAACTGGATATCTGACCAGATGCCCCAATATACTGATGGACTGCATTGCCAGTATTCAGATCCCATTCCACAACCGTCTTATCCCAGCTACCACTCAATGCTACAGTCTCTGAGTCATCCAGCTTCAGGCAAGATACTGCGGAGGTATGCTTATCAAGATAATAATGAATCTGTCCTTCGCTGTGACGCACTGTTTGGAGGGTGATTCCACCACTTTCCAATCCGGCCAACAACCATAGTGCTTCTGAATGAACAGCTATTGAGTAAACCGGTGACACGATTGGTTCATACAATCCATCAGAACCTACTTTTGCCAGCTTTTGAAATACCGGTTGCTCATTTTCCCAATACGAGACCAATGCCCCTGATTTTGTAATGCTATCTACAAACTGATGCCGTTGTGCAACTGTCAGAGGAGCTTTTCCGTTAACAGAGTCCATGAAATTATATTTCCTAATGAATCCATCTTGACCACCAGTAAACATCCATTTCATTCCCCAAGAAAACGCCATGCAGTGTACTGGGCAGCCATGAATAGCCGCTACATAAGGTACAATGTCATATGATGAGCATTGCAAAAGTTGCTCTGACGGTGCAATTGGGTGCTTTTCGCGAAATGTCTTGTATCTTTTTGTGCCATCAAAGTTTGTGACCATTTCATTGTCGTTTTCAGTTTGGTCCTGGCTCTGGTCGTGATTTGAGGCGTCCCCATTAGTAGCATCATTGGCGGTCCCATCAGCACCATTGTCTTCTAATGGAACTAGTGGTGGAGTTGTTACTGCTGTTGTTAATACGTTATTGTCATTTTCAGCTATCCCATCGCCAGTAGCTTCTTCAGACACATCCAAATTTACGTTCCCAACTTGGTTTCCGTTTCTAGCAGATTCATCGTTGCCCTCTGTCTTTTTCTTGTCCTCTTCGTCCTCTTCGTCTATCGCCATAGACCCTGCCGTATCTGGCTCCTCTGTATCTGGGTCCATCGACTGGTCCATCTCATCCATGCCCTGGTCCTGATCTTGATCCTGACCATGGTCTTGGTCCTGGTCCTGGTCCTGATCCTGATCCTGATCCTGATCTTGATCTTGATCCATGTCTCCCTCTATAGCATCTTCAAAAAGATCATCTTCCTCATCATCGATATCATAATCCATATTTGAGCCACTCATTATGAAAGAGACCTCCCCAGTGTCTATTATATGTCTAGTCTGATGTCTGACTCTCTGCGACACTTTGGATATTTCAGGTTCACCATCATCGACGCGAGCTTTAAAGCATGCCGCAAGCACGTGCGGCTCTCTCGTTCTGCATCAGAAGGACCCTGAGTGTCTTTCACTGCCGGAAGAGACCGCCACTCTAGTTGTTCTCTCTATCTTTGCTTCATTTCTTCGTTTATCTATCTCTCTGTTCTTCTATTATTAGTGGTGTATATATTTCGTGGCCTCTTAACCAGATACTTCCCCTGCATTTGGCCTAACCCTTATCTGCTGTATCTGGTATATAAACAACAAGCATAGTACACACGTCATTTTCTCTATACAGTCAAAATTTGGAATATAAATTAAATTAATCTATTAAATATAACCTACTCTTCACCTCTTCAACCACCCATTCAAGACCCTTTGCAATATTATACCCACTGTATGCACTACAGCCCAAAACCTTCCAATTGTGCCTATCGATAGACTGGAGATCTAGCGCCTGTCGAGGAATACGAGTTAGTAGTGTCTCTGCCTCTGGCAGCTGGGCTCTGCCCAGACCCGTAGCTCGCTTCGCTCGGGTTCGGTCCCCGATTGATTCCGATGTCCTACTCACCTGCTCCACCTTATGAATAAGCAATTGCTTCTCTACATCTGAACCACCTACAGCATCCAATTTATTAACCCAAATAAGCAACCCTGCCCCTATCAGCCTGTCTTCATTCAGAATTTTATGAAGCTCCTGCTTACAATCTTCCAACCTATCCAGTGCCGACACATCCACCACCCAGACTAAGAAGTCGGTCTTTTCAAAATAATTTCTCCAAAATGGACGAAGACTCGCCTGCCCACCAACATCCCATACGTTCAGTTTGTACCTTTTCCGGTTAGACGATAGGTACATTTATGGCTCCCGGTTCTGCCTTCGGCCACTGGGCTCTGCCCTGACCCGTAACTCGTTTCGCTAGTTGAAAGGACTCCAGATATGTTCTTCTGGTCCAGTGACCCAGCGACGAGCAAAATGAGTTACGGGTCAGGGCGGAGCCTAGCCGCCGGACATAGACGACAGAGAGAAGGACGTCCTACCCTTTGAATTCGACCGTGGATATATTAAATCCCAAGGTCGGGCTCACTTCTTGCACATTCCGGCCCAAGATCGAATCTACTATCGTGGTCTTTCCTGCGTTATCGAGACCGCTACAGTATATAAGGTCAGTAAAGGGAATAATATATTCTAGCGCGCACCAGTGACAACGATATGTCGCACTTACAGCATCAGCACCCGGATCTCTTTATCCTTTAGGCGTTGCTTTCTGAGAATTGTCAGAAGGCCCATTGTGGTTGAAGTTCATAGAGGTGGATGTCGTCCATACGCATTCGATAGAATAAGCAGAGACATAATGCCTCACGCAACCTCTACATAAGCATACGCGGAAGGCCAATTCAAACAACCCTCTATTTTAAATAGGACATTAAATTCTCGGGACACAGCAACGAGCGAAGCGAGCAACGGGTCTGGGCGGAGCCCAGCCGCCGGAGGCAACGGGGGAGAGCGCAAGAGCATGTACAATGAACTTCATTAAATATACACAATTGTACCTGTTGTATATCAGACTTTTATACTTGTGTAGAGTGAGAGGGTGGGGGGATTGGGGGTCATCAAGCAGATACTTTTGGTTGGGCTATTGAAAATAAATTTACTCGACATCAACACCACCCTTTCTCTTGAGGATAGCCTTTCTGTCCTTGTTCAAGTGGAGCTTGGTGATGACAACCTTGGAAGCATTGAGGTTAAGAGGAACAGTGGCAGCATTTGCCTTTTCTCTAGTGAGCTTTTCGATTTGAACGGCCCATCTGAGTCTGTAAACTTGAGCAACCTTGCCCTCGCGGCCCTTGGCAGAGCCACGGGTAACCAAGACCTCGTCACCCTTGACAATAGGGATAGAACGGACCTTGTATTGTTCACGGAGCTCCTTGGAAAGAGGAGCAGACATGATGACACGTCTAACCGACGAAGGAGCGTCGAAGTGGGCCTTGCGAGACTTTCTGCGCGAAGAAGAGACGTCTAAAGAGAGAAGTTAGTAATGATTCGGGGTGTGGAACAATGGAGATGAAAGATCGGTGATAGCACAGTAAGAGTCGAATATCCCGTTTTTCGGGCCAACCCAACAATGATGTGTATTGAGTATGCTATTTTCCAGATACTTTTGAACATCGAGAACCCAGACAGATATCCATTCATTCTCATATTCGTACTACGGTCGAGGTTCGTAGATTCGTTTGTTTCCCAACGCTATCCACCTGTCTCTTTCATTCACATATTCATTCTTTCCGTCGTATCTCTACCTACCTTGTGAAACCTTTGCCATTTTTTATTTGTCGACTACCGTTAATGTTGGTTGTTGAATTATAGGTGTGAATGTCGTCGTCTCCTTTACTACTTCAACTGCGACTCAGTGATTTCTGCACGCACACACACATGAAATTGTTTGAAGGCACTGTGACTGCCATGTTCCTATTTAGGAAACACACTCTCGCCTCTCTGGTCCACGGGTCACGTGCCGAAACCCGGGGTTAGGGCTTTCGCCTGGGCCTCGCCTCCGGCGGCTGGGCTCCGCCCAGACCCGTTTGCTCCGCTTCGCGGAGGGCTGGGACCGTAGACTGTAGAGTGCGCAGAGTCTGCGATGTGAGGAAACTGGTCTGGAAAGAGCCCAGTTGCTAGAGAGAGAAGATGCGAGCGATTATGATCAAGATCGACAATAAAGCACCTGTATATGGTAATAAACCCGTACCCTGATGATTTCCGGTAAATGATCTCACCATCGGTGCCAAAAAATGATTTTCATCAAAGTCCGCAATAGTTTAATGGCTAGAATCTCCGCCTGTCACGCGGGAGATCTGGGTTCGATTCCCAGTTGCGGAGCATCTTTTTTGTTTCTGTAATCTGTTCCTCGTAAGCAGAAGACAGATCTATAGTTCTGGCGATAGCAGCGTTTTCGCAGATCGAAGATGCGATCCAGTCGATTCAGGCACGAGTAGGAAGAGATGGAGATAGGGCGGAGGAGGTCATTGAGCCGGGAGACTCTATCTCCGAACACCACTATTGAGCCGGTGCCTTAGGGAACGAACCGTACTCTCAAGTTCAGATCTCCGAACCCAGTCCACGGTCCCAGCCCTCCGCGAAGCGGAGCAAACGGGTCTGGGCGGAGCCCAGCCGCCGGAGGCAGAATCGAGGCGCGCGCGCCCGAGACAAAAGCGATACCGTCGAACTTTATATTGTCTCGCGTGTTGAATATTAAGATCAAGATCAAGATTAAGATTAGAGTTGAGACAGAATTAAGAAATAATAGATAAGGTTTAGGTCCATGTAGTGGTAGTGGTAGTGGTAGTGCGGTAGTGGTACCGTCAATTTCTTCCAGTTATAGTGTAAATCAGTCGCGCGACCTCTGTACAAAAGTAGCAGTCCGCGCCTTCTAAGCATACATATAACAAGGAGTAGTGCCAGAGATAGCTAGTGCGATGCTACTATGAAAATACTCTTCCTGCAGGCGCACTATGCGCTACGCGAAAGAGAGAGGGTCACTGCTACTGCTACTACGGTCCGCGCAGCCAGCGAGATGCGGCTCGTTTCAAGCCCGGACTCTGCCTCCGGCGGCTGGGCTCTGCCCAGACCCGTAGCTCGCTTCGCTCGGCGTGAGACAGAGGGCACAGTCTGAGAGGGCACAGTCTACGGTCCTCGCAACGAGCGAAGCGAGCCACGGGTCTGGGCAGAGCCCAGCCGCCGGAGGCAGCCCAGGGGGACCAGCAGCCCCTTCGCGCCGGAGATCGGACCGTCGTCTCGTGATTGAAGTTAGTGCATAACGTCTGCAAGACTCGGGTGGGCTTGCAAATCGCGACAGTAGCAGCACTGCACTAATTCTGATCCAGTCGGACTTGGCTGGCGTTTATGGCCAAAGGCGCGCACTATAGATTAGTGCTTATTTACGCGAGAGCTGTAGTAGTAGTCGTGGTCGTGGTCGGTCGTGGTCTTGTCGTCAGCTTGAATAACAGTGCAGATAGCGGTAGTAGCAGTAGCAGTAGCAGTAGCAGTAGCGATCGTAGCGTTAGAGGTAGTGGTAGAGGTAGCGATAGTGGTACAGAGTAGCAGTAGAGCGGTAGTAGCTGCGCAGTGCGTGACAATATATATATATATAGACGTTTGTCCTTCGCGCAGCTTCCTACTTTTAATTCTAATTAAATTTACCCTGTTTATGTTTATTGTCGTTCTTGGAGGTTCGTCTCATTTATCCTGGCTTTGATTTCACTGTCAGTATTGCTACATCATTAGCTATTGTTTTTATATTACTGATCTTTCACTAATTTATTCACTTGAAATGTACGGATTCTATCAACCAAAGAGAAAAAAGTTCTTCTCCACTATCCTTCCAACAGCTCTTATAACCGCCATCTTGTATTATCTCTATATCACATCAACTAATGACTATAATCGCCTTGGTCTGGTAAAAGGCCGTCATCACTCAAATAATCATAACCAAAACCAAATTCAAGACTATGCTTCTATAAAATCATCTATTAAACCAATAGCTCAATACTTTATAGATTATCCTCTTAATGGACCCAAATACCGAGATCAATTTGGCGAAGTTGGTAGAAGAACTCAGCTTCTAAAAGAATGGCTTGCACTATCTGAAGTGTTTAATGACGAAGACTTTCTTGAAAATATTGTCGAAAAAGTTGCTGTATCAATGTTCCCATTCATCATCAACCCTCAACCAGCACGAATTAATGATACTACTCGATTAACTGATCTTAGAAAGTCTTATATTCCTGGATCAAAGGGAATCATCATCCCTACTGGTATAAAAGGATTCCGGTTTGCAATCCATCTCGCAACCGCTATTCGTGAGATATTTCATTGTACCTTGCCAATCCAAATTGCATATGCTGGTGAAAAGGATCTGCCCTATCCACTTCGAGAAATATTCCTAGCATTAGTCCCTCATGTCGAGTTTCTAGATGTCACCTATGTCTTTAATGAAAAATCAATGGCTATAAAAGATGGCGGATGGGCCATTAAAGCCTTTAGTGCTTTAGCTACTCAATACGAACAGACACTGGTATTAGACGCCGATGCAGTGCTTTTACAATCTCCTGAAGTATTCTTCACTCAACAAGGTTATGTAGATACTGGGGCATTAATATACCATGACCGTTTGCTGTGGAAGAACTCTAATAAAGAAAGACATATCTGGTGGCGTAAACAGATGGCCGCAACAACCCCCAGCAAAGCGCTCAATGAATCGCTAGTATGGACTGAAAAGTATGCCGAACAAGCTGATTCGGGCGTCGTAGTAATTGACAAGTCGAGATTATCAACATTCATGGGATTACTACACATTTGCTGGCAAAACACTGGCAATGTAAGAAAAGAAGCCACATATAAACTGACAGATGGAGATAAAGAAAGCTGGTGGTTTGGTTTCGAATTGACAAATACAACATATGCCTTTGAAAAACACTATGGCTCTGCCATTGGCCATCTTGTAGAAAAGGGAACTGAACCAGCTAAGGTTATTGATAAAGAAAAAGAGAAAGAGAAAGAGCAAGAGGCAGCAATTAAAGAGAAAGAAGCAGCGGATAAAGAGAAGCAGGAGAAAGAAAATGCTGACAAGGAAAAGGAGAAACAGAAACAGAAGGATGCTGCGGATAAAGAGAAGAAGGAGAAAGAAAACGCAGACAAGGAAAAGGAGAAACTGAAAGAGAAGGATGCTGCGGATAAAGAGAAGGAGAAGCAGGAGAAAGAAAACGCAGACAAGGAAAAGGAGAAACAGAAACAGAAGGATGCTGCGGATAAGGAGAAGACGGAGAAAGAAGCAGCGGATAAAGAGAAGGAGGAGAAAGAAAATGCAGACAAGGAAAAGGAGAAGCAGAAAGAGAAAGATGCCACAGATAAAGAGAAGAATGAGAAGGAAACGGAGAATCAGAAAGAAGATACTAATTCCGACACTCCCAAGGAAAAACGAGCAATCCCCGACAAAGACAAAGACAAAGAAAAGGAGAAAGAAAAGCAAAAGCAAAAAGAAAAAGAAAAAGAAAAAGAACTACATTCAGATAAAGTATGTGGGTTCGCTGTTGCTCACCTCGATGACGATAATAAGCTCCTATGGTATAATGGCAGCCTGTTAAAGAATAAACGCATTAGTGCTCTCGACTTTGATATCCCGAGCCACTGGATGGTGGATGGGGTTTGGAACGAGGGCGAAAAGGACCAAACCACTTGTATGAGAGGTTCCCAAGTACGCGAGCTCACAGACGAAGAAGTGGACATCATCACCCGCACTGTCAAGCTGGCAATGAAGTATGATAATGAAGAGGGCCTTCTACCTGAATAGAGAGTGTACCATATACAAATATACATTTTTTCCTCATATGCCTTATTGGGACCGTCTGGGTCCCTGGTCTGCCTCCGGCGGCTGGGCTCCGCCCAGACCCGTAGCTCGCTTCGCTCGTGGCTTGGACCCGCGTTTATCGTCTTATATGCTGACCACCAATGAATACTCAATCACCTTCTTAGTGGTTTTAGGTACCACACATCGTTGCCTCGGGCAAATCTCAGGCCGTCTTGTGCTAGGCCGATAATCGCGCCAAATGTCATGAACGATCTTGTCGACCGGAATAGCTGCCGTCTACCCAGATGATTGAATAAGCCATATGCAATTCCTACTATCCCAGATGATGTTACCGTAGACACAAAGTCTATTGTATGACGAATATGATCTAGATACGCCTCAATTCCAAAATACAATAACCCTACACTTCCAAACTTAACTCCTGATTTCAGCGACTGAACCATTGACGCTTGTAGAACAACATAGTTTTTTCGCTTGTAGTAGAAGTACCAGGCACCTTTAGTACGTGGAAGACGGTGCGCATTTTCTGCTAAATATCTCAGTGATGTCTGATTGTAGCCATTATAGAAGCCAGTCAGAAGACCATATAGACCACTGATAGCTGTCGCTCCTACAATTCGAAGTTCTGGTGCAATTCCTAGTCTTTGGGTTCTACTCTGCTCTGCTAGCATAGCCAATTCTTTAGATAAAGATGGCTTTTCTGTTTTCGCAGGTGGCACAGAGGGGGGGGCTTCCACCACCTCAACTGTCTGTTCTATAGTAGACATATTATGTATTGTAGGAGTCCGCACTGTTACGAAAGGAAGAAAATACTGAAAGGGTGAGATGTAAATAATATCAAAATATAAATGAATTTGATCTCGTAGTGAGCGGCGACAGAGGCTCAGTTAAAGTAGCGCCAGCCGTACATCCACAGCTATATTATATTGGCACGCATATGAAAGCTTAATGCATCTCCGCTTTATCTAGATATGCCTGAAGACACGCTACCAACTGACTGCCTGGCTCTCGTTAATCTAAGGTGTCAATTTCATAAGAATTATAAGTCAGTTTGAGAGGTTAGGTCAGAAATAAAAATGTCACCTCCGTCACCGTCAACTGACGCTACCTCGCGGTTGCTTATAACTGCTGGCATCGCAGCAATCGGTGCTATGCAATTCGGCTTTCACTTGGCAGAATTGAATTCTCCTCAGGATATCGTCACTTGTGGACCAGCTGGCAATGAAAGACCTATTGATCCTTTATACGACTGTATTCCAATGTCGTCAAAAGATATTGGGCTGGTGAATGGCATCTACTCAATTGGTGGATTTCTTAGTGCTTCTGTCGCAGGATCATTTGCCGATAGTATCGGCCGTAGAAGAGTCGCGTTTGCTAATTGTCTACTTTTCGTCGTTGGCTCTTCAATCATTTCGTATTCTAACACTGTTTGGACCATGTGTATAGGTAGACTAATTGCGGGGCTAGGTGCGGGCTCGGCAATTGTAATCACTCCTTTGTACTTGAATGAGATCAGCCCTGTTTCCATTAGAGGTGCTCTAGGAACAATTAACCAGATTTCTGTGAATGTCGGCATTTTAATTGCCCAATTGTTGGGACTGTTTTTATCTACTGAAGATACTTGGCGAAGAATCATGTTTAGTGGTACCATCATTGCAGTAATAAATGCTGCCTTGTTACCGTTCTGTGTCGAATCTCCAAAATGGCTAGCTCTCAAGGGCATGACTCCTGAAGCCTTGCATTCGTTAAAGGTCTTGAGAGGAGAAAACTCTGATATTGATGACGAGGTCTCAAAATGGAAGATCCATGATAGCGACGATAACGCCGCTAGTACTAGTGGTAGTACGCCTACGTATCATAGTGATGAAGAGAATTCGCTCCTCCTACCCACTGGAACCCCTACTACGGCTGCACCTACTGCCACCTTGTCGGTTTCTCCTAGAAAGCAAGTCACTGCCTTGGAATTCTGTATGTTGCCAAAGTTCAGAAACATCTTCATTGCCGTGGTCGGTGTCATGGTCAGTCAGCAGATTTGTGGTGTCAATAGTATCATCTTCTATGGAGTATCTGTTCTTGCTACCACTATTCCTCGTTATTCAGGGCTGGTAAATGTTATGATTTCAGTCTTGAACCTTGCAGTAACGACAGCTGTCTCCCCATTTGTTGATAAGTTCGGCCGAAGACCGTTGTTGTTGACGTCAATCCTGGGCATGACTATGTCTTCAGCAGTTTTGGCACGATCCATGATTGGCGATATGCCTGTACTTGCTTCGACTGCTGCTACTGCGTTTGTCGTTTCGTTTGCTATTGGATTAGGTCCTATTCCTTTCTTGATCATTTCAGAAATGACTCCTAACTCAGCAGTTGGAATCTCTCAGAGTATTGGAACAACTGCCAATTGGACAGCATCGTTCTTAGTTGGGTTCTTGTTTCCGATCTTGAAAACACAATTTGACAACTATGTGTTTTACATCTTCACTGCCACCGGAACCGCTGCCTTTGTGTTTGTCTATAAATTTATTCCTGAGACAAAGGGTAAATCTCTTGCTGATGTTTGGGCACAGTAGATTGTCTCTATTTATTATTTAACAAGTAAAATCCCGATTATGCCATTACCATCCAGCAGCTCGCGGAGCGAGCACAACGGGTCTGGGCAGAGCCCAGCCGTCGGAGACGCACACTAGAGCGGTACAAGAAGTAGATAAATATTTTATTTTTCAACTATATTGTCTTTAAATAGTAAAAGTAGCCTTGAGAGGAAGGTCTCTACTACTGGATCCAACATAGACGGTATAAGTACCGCGTTGAACGACCCAGGACTGGGAAACAGTGTCCCAAACAGTTAAATCACGAACTAACAAGTCAAAGTTGATAACAGTAGACTTGCCAGGTTGAAGAGAAACTTTTTCGAATCCACGCAATTGACGAGCAGGACTTGGGAATTGCTCGGTTTGGGGAAGGCCAAGATATAATTGAGCGACATATGCGCCACCTACAGGTCCTTCATTCTTAAGAGTAGCCTTGACAGTGTAGGCAATCTCCCACAAGGCTGGGTTGCCACCAGGAGCACCGCCAGCAAGAGAAGCAGTCTCAGGGTGCTCGGTAGAGTATCCTTCAGGATATGGATATTCTCCAGCAGCCACTTGGGAAACATTGTCAATATAAGGATACAAAAAGTTATGGTATCTGGGGATATTCTTGGGGTAAACTAGTTCCTCAGGAGCAGGAAGAACTTCATTGTACTGTGGTACAGGAGCAAGTGCTGGGGGAGGAGGTAACTGCTCACTAGGAGCTTCACTCGCAGCAAGTTTAACAGACAACTTGGAGAAAGACCAAGTGGAATATGACAAGCCATAACCAAACTCATAACGAGGTTCGATATCATAATGATCAAAATACTTGTAATCAATGTAAAGACCTTCGTCAAAGTTATCTTGAGGAGCACCATGGTCTTCAGGAATCAACTGGTCAAGGATGGGAATATAATCATTCTCATCCTTGGCAATAGTGAATGGCAATCTACCAGAAGGATTGACTTCACCAAACAAAACTTGGGCAGTAGCTTCACCAGCATATTCACCCTGAGGGCCAGAGAATAAAACAGCAGTAACATTAGGATGGTCGATCCATTGCTCAAGATCCACAGGGCCCACTGCATTGATAACAACCACGACATTAGAATTCAACTTAACCGCCCGCTTGATCTGTTCATCAGCTCCATACCAAAGGGAAACATTCTTACGGTCACCAAAATTGCCGTCAACTTCCAAGAAAGATTCACCACCAGAAGCTCCACCAACGATAATGGTAACGTCAGAGTTGGTAGCGATTCTGTCGAATTCATCCCAATAGTCTTCAGCATCGTTGTTTCTTGTCTCCGAATCCACGGCAATACCAGCAGGGATGGCTCTAGCATTAATACCTTCAATTGGAGTGTACAGAAAAGGGAATTTGACGGCTCCAGAGCCCCAACCAGAAGCCATAACACCACCATCACTGCACGCCATATCATCTTGACAATTGGGGCCATTAGGATGAGCGCCAGCAGCAACACCAAGAACACCAATTCTACGAAGAGCTTTTCCATTGAAACCCAAATCGCGAATAGCAGGGGTAGTTTTAAGAGGCAAGGTTTGATTAACGTTCTTAAGTAGCACAATACCTTCGACAGCCAATTGTTCAGCGATTTTGTCGGAGAATTCAGTACGAACGTTGACATGCTTGTTTACTACTTCAATAGGGCCTTCACCATTGTAAAGATGATCAGTATCATCTAGAGTCCATGATGAGAAACTAGGACCTCCTACAGTTTTTCTAGTGTCGTCAAGATTGACTTTATAATAAGCGGCCATGACACGAACTGCCATATCATCCAATCTCCAACTAGGAACGGTTCCGTTCAAAACAGACAAAGTCAAATTAGAACTAAAGTAAGCAGGTCCCTCTGGAGGAACAGGAGTGATGTTACCACCGGGCATGTTCATATCACCACCAGAAAGAATAGTAGCAACGCCGCTATGGAAAGCACCCCAATCGCTCATGACAAAACCTGGGAAGCCCAATTGCTCTTTTAAGACATTGTTTAATAAATAAGAGTTTTGACAGGCTTGAGAGTTGTTGACCTTATTGTAAGAGCACATAACAGAGCCAACACCTGCCTTGACCATATCAGCAAAAGGCCAAGCATAAACCTCATGTAGAGTTCTGTCATCAATATTTGAACTAAGAATAGAAGTCATATCCTTGTGTCCCCAATGGTGGTACCATTCGGAATACTGGCGAAAGTGTTCTTGCTCATTAGCAATAAAATGCTTAGCATTTGCAATGATGCCCTGATCTTGGATACCCTTGACGGTGATACCACAAGCGATACCAGAGAAATAAGAATCAGCACCAAACCCTTCCCAGTTACGGCCACCAGCAGCCTGTCTACCTAAAGGACCAGCTACTGGGCCCAATAAGATATCAACACCTTTATGCTTATGTTCTAATGCAAGTGCTTTTGCACGTTCATAGAGAAGGTCTTTATTGAATGAAGAACCAGCAGTAAGGGCGGCTGGGAATGCACTGTTATAGTCGGTACTACGGATACCAAGAGGACCATCTTGTAAACAAAAACCACTGAAGTTTAATCTTGGAATATCTCCAGTATTACCAAGACACGGGCCCATCATCCAACCAATGCCAGAAGTAATATTGACCTTTTCAGCAAGAGTCAATTGAGCAACAAACTCCTCGGCCTTGGCAAATGCACTAGCCCATTCATCATCAATGGCTCGTTGGGCAAACGGTGATGGATAGTATGGAGGACTCGAGGCCCAATTCAGCGGCGATTCACCATCATTCGAAGGAGGAGCTTTTAACACAAACTCTTCTGGAGAACCAGATGCCAGTACTAGAGAACCAGCAAGACTGATTCCACTAATAGCAGCGGTTGTTAAACGCATTATTAACAACCACGAAAAAAAAAGTATATGGAAATGTGAAATATAGAAAAAACAAGAATCACGATGGCGATAGGGATCCTTTTATATATGTATTGATTCCCCTGGATGATCAACCTACCTTTCGTACCACTTACCCCACTCTTGCGTCTATAAAGAATCAACGAATGACATTCCTGTTCCTCATGAGTACTCCCCGACCGAAGTCCCTGAGAGAAGTAGTAGACAGACCATTATCTCATCGATCGACATGAAAAATATCCTTTTCTAGCACAGATATATATATACATATATCATGCAGGCAGGCAGTATAAAAGTTTGGGGGTGGCATTAAGATGCGTGGGATTATGATAGAGCCAAAGCGCGGGATAACTGCGAGCTTGTGGGGTAGGCTGTATTAGATAGATTGTTATTCACTGTGCCATGCCGTGACGTTGACGTTGACGTTGACGGTGACAGTGGCAGTGGCAGTGGCAGATGGCAGATGGTATGGCAGAAACTCGCTACCAACCACCCCCACAACAAACTCTATCTCGATTGCATGTTCGCGGAATGACGGGTGAATAGCCAGTGCTTGACAGATCGCGCATGCGGGAGTAATCACGAGACAGACTCTTCTCTATCTGCAGGGTGTTGTCCTCTTCATATCTTATATCTTGTCGAGGTAAGAGAATCCTGTGGTCCTGTAATCACCCATCCTATGCTACAACCAAGGTGGTACGATAGCGCATATAAGCGTACGACTCATTACCTGCTAATCAATACTTCCAGTCTTACCGATACTCCCCGACAAGTCAGATGTTTCCGATTACCCCCACACTCTTACATCCTAGGCAGCCTATGCTCCCCGACTGCGGAGAAACTCCGGATAAACGTTGCGGGGGTCACCCCCAATTCTGCCTCCGGCGGCTGGGCTCTGCCCAGACCCGTTGCTCGCTTCGCTCGTCCGCTAGGAGCTCATAGCATCTCCGCGAAGCGGAGCAACGGGTCTGGGCAGAGCCCAGCCGCCGGAGGCAGTTTAAAGTAAAAGCTAATAAATACATTTATAACTATAGGCCTGCTACTGTCACTTCTTCGAGTTTAGGATCGATCAGGGGGATAAAAGTGTTCGTGGGAGATGATGCAAGGGACGCAGGCAATGGCCGGCCAATTGAGGGCATATGCTTGGAGCCTCGTACTCTGCTGCCAACCGATTTGCTTGTCCATAATAAATTGTTATACACTTCGGGAGTCGCTCCAGAGAGTCGCAGAATAACCAACGATACCGCAACAACCAACACCGGAATCCAGAAAAAGAATAGGCGTCGATCGTTTTGAAGGTTCTTCTTGTTGTTGACCCACGTTCGAATAAACTGCTGTTCGTATTCTTCCGCCATATCAGTCACTGACATATCCTCTTCATTGGACGTCGGTTGTTGTTCTTCGTTAGAACCGCCAACCTCATTGGATAGCTTTTCATCTATACTGTCGCTTGTACCAGCAACACTAGCAACTTCATTTGTCTTATCGGGAAATATCTCTTCGTAGCTAGGAGGTGCACCACGAGCAGGTAAAATACTAGTTTGCTGATGCTCTTGCTGATGCTGTTGTTGTTGATGATGCTCCGCACTCTGGGTCAAAAACTGCCAAATTCGTAATAAATTCTTTTGCTGTAAGTCCCTAAGATGCCTGGACCGATTATTATTGTTATTACTATTATTCGAAACAGTAGCATCACTATCGCTGGCAGCTGAACTGTAATCTCTGCCCTGTCTAGCTCTTTCTCGAGTACCTGGCCGTCTATACAGGTAATTAACAATTTCATCCCAGTTGGGCCGATCCCAGGGCTTCATGCGATTACGGGCCGTTTCCGTAAGCTGTTGTAGATATAATGAGATGTTCTCGGCAGTATTGTTAAGCCTATCACGAGGATTATTCCAAAATTCGGTTTGATGATCATCATTATCATTAACAATGATAGTGTCATCATTATCAACCGACTGTTCGCTTTCCTCTTCTTCTATGTCACTGCTGTTAAGAGAAATGGAAGAAGTCTTTCTGCGATGACGAAGCAATGCTTGGCGTACATCGCCCATTCGTAGATCTCCGTCATCATATTCACTACTATCATCATCATCTTCATACTCGACATTGCTGCTATCCTTTCTAGTATCATCACTCTCCTCATATCCGCCCCTATAAAGCGAACTGGCTGAGGCGGTACGATCCAATTCACTATATCTACGATTACTTCGAAACGAAGCAAATGTACTTGTAGAGCTAGTTCTACGAGCGCGACTGAACTCGTTATATTGTCTATGCGTTAATCCAATAGGTAATTCGTCGACAACAGAATCGTCAGCAATATCAATAACCGAGAGCCCATTAATAGCACGGATGAACGGATCAGCACGGCATCGAAGTAACTTCCGAACAATAGACCTTCGTCCCCGAAGAGCAGCGAAATGTAATGGAGTCATTCCATTGATGTCATGTTGGTCGATTCTTGCTCCTTGTGAGATGAGAGCAGAAACAACTTTATAAAATCCTAAAGAAGCTGCTAAATGCATCATTGTCTGACCTTCACTATTTCGAAGCTGCCAATCTGGTATCTTGCCAGTATTCATTTTAATCAAATCAATACAGCGAAGAATGATTTTCTCATGATCAGCGCCTGACTTCATACTTGTGCCACCAATATTGGATCCATTACTACCACTACCATTGTCCTTGTTATTACTACTACCAACAATTCTCATAGCAATATTCTTCGCATCCTCTAATTTACCATTCATTTTCAACCCAACAACTTGAAGCGCTAATTCAATCAATTGTGAATCAGTATCGTCGATATACGTGAAGATTTGGGGTTGCACTCTAGAAATGCCTTCAAAAGTCACCACCACTGGTCCTGCAGTCAATGCTGGAGGTAAATGCGCTACAATAGTAGAATCACTCCAACATTGTGTAGCCATTGCCATAACTTCGCCAAATTTAGTCACTAAACCGCTATAGAAGCCTGATCCAAGCAGCGTCACCTCGATGCCACCCCGAATAGATCCTTGGGAAGGGATAATCCTTTGAATCTGAGGAGCATTGGCATCTGCCATTCGGGTAAATGAACCATTGCGAGAAATAGTGGGAGTATACTTGGCCAAACTAATTGCCGAAGACAAATTATCTGACGACGTTGGTGAAGTAATATCGATCTGCCCAGATGATTTACGAGAGAAACTTGGATTTCTTGAAGATAAGCGAGATTGTGAAGAAGGCTGCTGTTGTAGTTGTAGTTGTGGCTGTTGCATCGGCGACATGGACGTTTGAAAACTATTACTACTGCCAATATTCGTACTACTATTGGCTCGAATACTACCTGTCCAACTACTTTCTCTCCTCCTCTTCATAGAAGAAGAAGAAAAGTCTGTGTTGGCTTCCGATGATTCTTCCATGGAAACTGGAGAAGGTGGGATAGATGTCTGTTGTTGTTGTCCTAGTGTTGGAACGGTAACAAAGCTATTGCTATTGCTGTTATTGTTGCTCTCCATCATCTCTTCATTCGCCATTGAGCGGATGTCTTTATGATCGTCTGTAATTGTAATTGTCTTGGTAATTGTTCTTGCCACTACCGTACCTCTATAATCCTTTGCTGTAAATATTATTCTAAAGCTAGTTAGTATGAAGTATCGTGAGGAAACGTAAAGCACTACTCACCTATAGCCAGGTCTGGCTCCGTGATGTCGACAATAACATCCTAGTCGTAATGGAAGAACTATCTCTTTACCCTGTACAATCTGGCCATTGCCCAAATCACAGTCCTTTGGTAGAGGAAACGCTACCACTTCTCGGCAGTTGAAAATCACTATGCGCCGTTTTCTATCTGGTTTCCAATGATGCTCTTCATTAGGATCAAGACTCTTTTTACGAAAAGCTCGCTTCATTTCTCGGCTGATACACTTCGAACACATGTAAAGAGGCTTATCTGGCACATTTTGTGCCACTACATCTACTTCTAGACTCAGAGTATTCGATTGAGGTACATGTTTATCCCTCAATTGAAACCTGGGTCGTGCCATAGTATCAGCAGGCAGATGCAGTAAATGCTCGTCAGGAATCGGTGAAAATATTAACCTGCATTTGATCTGTGTCTCAACCCGTGATCGAGAGGGGATCTCTGCAACGTACAGTTTATATTTGTACGAGTCGCACTTCTCGGGATGGGCGAGGATTTCAGATATGTTCTCTTTTGTTGTAGACAATGCACTGTTTTTGCTATCTCCTTCTAGTTGACCACCAGCTTCAACTTCTTCTTGCGTACTGGTAGATTGTTTACCAAATGCTAACTTTGAAAGCTGAACCTGTGCATCCCGATATGATTGATTATAGTTTTGTTGCAGAGATGTTGCTGGGGAAGAAGGAGAATATGCATTTCGAGATGGAACGGCAGCATGGCTGTTTGGAGCTATCTCTTTATTAATGCCCATATCCGATCCGTTGGTATACATTGCCTCGTACTTAAGTGGATTGGATGTAGGGCTAAGTCCAATAAGATCAATCGGCCGACTACTGTTATTATGGGGGTCGTTGTTGGAGAAAACTGACATCCCCGGTGGGAAAATGCCACCATCTGATGGAACAGATTGGCTATGATTGCGGCTATGTCCATTACCATTTTCTCCATTCAACGATATTGACGATGAAGAGCCTGAATAATTACCCTCTCCAAACTCCAGATAATCCATCATCTGATCCATGTCTCCAGCGCCGTTGATTGCAATACCCCTGGAAATAATATCATTGTCATCAATATTCATACTATCGTTAAGAGAATGTTGTCCCACCTGCTGATGGCCCTGTCTTTGTGGGTGAAAACTATGGATCTGGTTGTGGCTGTGGCTGTGATTCTGGTTATGGCCATTTCCATTTCCATTTCCATTTCCATTTGCATATTTTGAAGACTTTGCCAAAGCAAAATCGAATCCCGGGATATCGAAATCACCCGATGGCCTCATTCCTGCCGCGGTTGCTGCTGTATGATCGTTTTCATCAATCTCGCCAGATGCATTTCCGTTTTCATTGTCCTCATAATTATAATCCATATAAATGTCATTAGCCAGCTCGAGCGATCCGTTTAATCCTCCAGAAAGATGTTGAGATGATGAATTTGGAATGATCATTTGGAGCAATAACGAGCATGTAACGGACGGGAGGTCGATGGAAGACGAAATAACAAGTCAGTACTAACTATTCAAACGTTGGATATGTGATTTCCTGAGTATTCTGCTGCTACTGCTTGCTACTACTCGTAAGTAGCTCCAAAAGCAGCTGACAGTTGGTTTGTCGGAGTATTTAGTTTGAGGTTTCTATTATAGATCCTGCCACTTTGCCTTGAGTATCGTTTTATCAAAGTTCCCGTTCTTACGCTTCGCTACCTCTCTGTATTGCACACAAGGACAATAACCTTAAGATTCGGGTTCGAGAAACAAGAGGTTAAAATTGGATATTCGAATATGCTGGATGGTGGTGATGTGATGATGTGCTTCCGGTGTGCTGCGTCGCTGCTTTCCTTGAAATTCAATTTATTTGTGTTGCATTAGGAGTGGTGGTGGTGTTAGTAGCAGCCGTAGCAGGTAGTGAGTGGTAGTGGTAGTGGTAGTGGTAGTGGTAGTGATAGCGGTAGCGGTAGCAGTCGTAGGGTAGGAGTCGTTAGATAGATAGGCGGTAGCAGTGGTAGCACCAGGGTTGCTGAGCTACTTGCTATTCAAGCCAAGACTTTCCAGTATGCCACTAGGAGAAAAAAGACCATCCTTTGCTAACCTCTATTTAGGCGTAGGGAGTTTTGTTGAATGAAGTTAGCTGGTTGCAGTTCTGGAGCGATTTGAATATGTTCCCGATAGTAAAATACCCCCTTTGTAGAATGTCACTATTGTTCCCTCAAAGCCACGTAAGCTATATAGACGTGGACATCATCAACTCGGTAAAACGATTAGATGCATCATTGGGAGTTTTCAGGGCAATTATAGAGTTCAACAGCTCTCAACAAATTACACAGTACGTTATCTCCGCGGACACGAGCAGCCGCCTGGCTATATCATATCAATCAAAAGATAAGATGAAGTAGAGTAACTTTTAGACTGTTATGGTTAGCACTTAAAAAGCGGCCGGCACTCAATGATAAAAACCAAGTCCCTACTGCATTGGGCCCTTGAACCCTGGACAACGGATACGGCATAGATTGGAATGTATCCTGGTCCAATCCTGCGACGACCGAGGATCTGTCTCCAGTGGCTTTGCTCCTCGCCTCTCCGCGAAGCGGAGCTACAGGTCTGGGCGAAGCCCAGCCGCCGGAGGCAGCACCCGGACCTCGCGACTGTCGGCACCGCCTCCGGCGGCTGGGCTCTGCCCAGACCCGTAGCTCCGCTTCGCGGAGGGGCCAGGAGCTCATAGCAACGAGCGCAGCGAGCTACGGGTCTGGGCAGAGCCCAGCCGCCGGAGGCAGAGCAGGGAGAGAAGTTGGTTTTCAGGGGTAAACATGCAGGTGCCACAGCCGTGCGACTATAATATGTTGTCTCTATTACTCGGTCTTTACAATCAATTTACCCATGGTTTTGTTCATTTCCATGACTTTGTGTGCTTCGACAATCTCGTCAAACTCAAATACCCTTTCAGTTAAGTGCCTGATCTCTTTATTGATAATTTTTGGCACCAAGACCTGGGCAATAAAATCACGCAGTTGTTGCTGATAGTCAAGGGTTCTTGATCTCAGACTGGTGCCAACGACTTTAAGACGCTTTCCTAGGATAACGCGCAAATCGACCTTGTCCTCAACAATGACTCCGCTTAAAGTGCCCATAATGACAATGGTTGCGTCCCGAGCAGCAACGGTCAGGTCTCTAGTAAAGTAGGATTGGCCAACTGGATCAATTACAACATCAACGCCTTCGGGTTGGTGCTTTTTAATAACTTCAACGAAATCTTCTTTATTGTAGTTGATAGGAACGATGATATCGTCGGCATTGCCTTGCAAACGCAGTTTGGTCTTGAGAAACTCTTTCTTTTCATCTGATCCAACGGTAGCAAAGATTTTCTTTGCTCCTAAAACTTGAGCAATCTGGATAGCGGCAATGCCAACACCACTTGCTCCAGCATGGAACAATAAACTTTGTCCCTTTTCCAGCCCTCCAACTACTTTGACGACCTGGTAGGCAGTGAACCACACCTCGGGAATACCCGCTCCATCAGTATAGGTCAATCCATCAGGCAAATGAAGCAGCGTCTGAAGAGGAGCCGCTACCTCCTCAGCATAAGCACCACCAGAAACTAGCCCAAACACCTTATCGCCAACAGCAAACTTCTTGCCAAGTCCATCTTCGATATGAGCAGTTCCTTCCGGGTGGATCTCTTTAATAATACCAGCAAATTCAACTCCCAAGATTTTTGAGCATCCAGGAGGAAGAGGATACTCATCACCACGCTGAAGAAGATCCATGCGATTAAGACCAAATGCTTTAATCTGGATAATAGCTTGCCCAGGCTTCAATGTTGGAGATGGGATGGTATCATCGATGAACATGGCTTCGGCAGGACCTTTTCCATTGCGAACGCTGATGGCTTTGATAGTAGACGATGACATTGTTATTGTGTTATTCACTATAATTGTGTCAATAGCCAATCTATTTATACAACTGAGTGAATGGGGTTGGCATAGCTCTCCGAAGGTCAATATGGTGGGTAAGCAACTCCGGTAGGTTACCCTATTTGAAAGATTACCTAAGCTCACCGCAACCGGCAACACTGCGCACGGCTACCGGCAAGCGATAAATTGGTAGTGAGGCTGGCTCTCTCTGCTTCGGTTCATTGAGAAGCGAAACGATAATAATCGTGGATATGGCAATATTTCGGCTGGTGAACTGATTATAAATATACGTACCGTCTGTCGGATAAAATGGTGCCGCCGGGGTAGCATTTATCCACCCTATGGTGTTGCTGGTTTCGGATAATGAAGATGCAAACAGAACGTGGAAAGTGTGAATCTGGTTCGTAAATAGGTCAGTTGGTTTCGCTCACTATCATCGGCCATTCTGTGCATTTTGATCTCTATTCACGAATATGCTGTCTGCTACGCGTAGCACACGCGTATATTCTTTTTCAATTACTTTACTCTTTTAGGTGATTGTTAACTCCGTCCTAACCCTGAACCAGCCACGCGTGAATGAACAAAATACTATAAATGATACTCACCATCCGTATGCTGGTAAATTATCAATTATATACAATAAAAATTTCAAAAGTTTTACGATGTCTAGACTAGTTAAACGTCAACCAGTCCGACCACCACCGCCATCACCAGCACTAACTGAAAATATTTCAGATCTATTCTCACCAGAGCAAACACTTGATAGTCCACCTAACACTCCCACTAAAAAGGTTGTAAGACGCGAACCTATTCGGAAACCTCCTACAGCTGCAAAAACAGCACCAGTATTAGAATCACAACAACCATCACTCAGTACTGCTCCTCCGCAAACCCCATCTCGAAAACGTACTGTAGACCTCCCAATAACCCCCAATTCATCCAAAAAACTTCGTTTCTCCACGGAAACAATAAATATCCCTGGAACGTCAGGCTTGCAAACCCCTCCAACAACCCCTACTGTCTACTCACTTGGAAAATCAGTCTTTCAAAGAGGATCCAATGTTACTGGTATCGTCGGACGAGATGAAGAACGAGCCGAGATCTACAGCTTTCTTAAATCCCGCATCACAGGCCATGACGGCAAACACAATGGAGCACTATATCTAAGTGGCTTGCCAGGTACTGGAAAGTCTGCTTTACTTGCCGAAGTCATTGACGACTTGATTCAAAACCAAAAAGATGACGAGTTCATCACCCCACGAGTTGCCAATATCAACTGTATGATTGTAGATCGGCCAGAATTAATCTATGCGAGAATTCTGAAAGATCTCACTAGCACCGAAAATGTTGATCGCTACGACAATGAAGAGGAAGAGGAAGAGGATGAGGAGGACGTTAACCACATCAACCATATAGCCCTCTATGGAGTTGACAAAATCATCTCTGATTTAGACAAATTATTCCTCTCCAAAAGCGAACGCCGTTGTATCGTGGTTCTGGACGAATTAGACCATGTAGTCACGAAAGACCAGGAAGTGCTATTTAAAATATTCCAATGGGCATTCATCAAATCGTCCAACTTGATTCTTGTCGGTATTGCCAATGCATTGGACCTGACAGATCGATTTCTACCCCGTCTCCGATCCAACGGACTGACACCACAATTATTAGCATTTTCCCCTTACTCTGCTTCAGACATCGAAAAAATCGTAGAACAGAAATTACGCAGCCTCCTGCCTCCCGGCTCCAACGACCCTCTGCCATTGATGCAATTAGCAGCAATCCAGCTATGTTCTCGTAAAGCAGCTGCAAATACTGGTGATCTTCGGAAAGCATTTGATATTTGTAGACGGGCCATTGAGGTTGCTGAAGAGGAAGTGAGGCGAAAATTTGCTACTACTACTGGCAGCGATGTAATGCAATCCGACCTCCCTGCATCCTATAAGCGTGCCATTGTGAATGGGCACAAGTCCATGGCATTGACATCCCTCACTCTACAAGATGCCCCCAAGGTGACAGTGGCACATATTGCCCGAGTATGTACCAGTGCATTTGGAGGATCCACCATTGGTCGTATCAAGACAATGAATCTACAGCAGAAGGCAGTTCTCTGTGTCCTGGTAATGGCTGAAGCCACAGTGGCAGCCACCACAACAGGATCCACAATCACGAACAACACCATGACAGTATCTAAACTATTCGACCGGTACTGTCAGATCTGCGACCGCGAAAGGTCAGTCGGCAGACTGCATTTCAACGAGTATCTCGAAGTCATCTCTGTACTTGAGTTCAGCGGCGTGGTCACCATCTCAGGAGTGTGCGGGCGCAAAGGACTCGGAGTAGCCAACAGCAGGCGAAGAACATCCCGAGGAGGCGGCGGCGCCTCATCCGGTCAAAGCACTCTAGGATCAAGAGAAGAATACGGCCAGCGACGCATCTCATCCAATGTCCACCGTATTGACCTCCTCACCGCCATCTCCGACATCCCTCTCCTCAAGCAGTTTCTCGAAACGACCCTGTAATATGTATTCTCATTTATTTATTTACCTGCCTCTGTGTCCCCTGTCGCCTCCGGCGGCTGGGCGCTGCCCAGACCCGTTGTGCTCGCTCCGCGAGCTGCTCAGCCCGTTTGAGAAAGGCGTTTCAAACTCCAACAGTTCCTTTTCGCAGCCCCCCTGACGCCTCCGGCGGCTGGGCTCTGCCCAGACCCGTTGTGCTCGCTTCGCGAGCTGCTCGGGGCGGCGGGCACTGCTGGGGTCTGAAGAGCCTCCAGCAGCTGGGCTGTATCGAGACCTGTTGTGCCCCTACTCCGCTGCCTGGAGGGCGACGGCGGGCCTGAACCGTCATTCTGAATCGTCATAGGGTTTCCCCATATTATCGTGAGAGAACTGGTTTCCCTATGACACTTTCAAAAAGTGGAAATCGGACCCTGCAATAAAAAGTTTTAAAACGCTGACAAGCTGAATTCGCCTTCCTCTGTATTGTTGTATTTGTATTATTTCATATTATGTAAGACAGAGACGTTAATTGATTATCTATCTATTCTGAAACGGACCGAGCAGCTCGCGAAGCGAGCACAACGGGTCTGGGCAGAGCCCAGCTGCCGGAGGCGCCCGGGGACCGGAGCTGGGCTCGGCAAATGGAATGATAATCAGATTGTAGATGACGTATCGACCCAAGTCGAATGCGAAACAATGTCGTAATGATGTCGAATACGGAGTACATCAATAGCGACGTCGAAGAACCAATCATGATCTCGTTCATAAGCAACCAAATGAATTCTAAAAACAAATACTTCCGTCAGAAGTATCTACGCTATCATGTTATGTAATAATATGTAATGATTGATTTCGAAGATAAAAAAAAAGTCGACGATAGAAGTCACGTCGAATGATGTCGATTTTACCTGCTCAGGGGGCGAGGACCAGAAGCACCATTTGAGACGGACCGAGCAGCTCGCGAAGCGAGCACAACGGGTCTGGGCGGAGCCCAGCCGCCGGAGGCGCCAGGGGACCCGGAGCAGGACTCAAATGGAATGATAATCAGATTGTAGATGATGTGTCGACCCAAGTCGAATGCGAAACAATTATCAACGTAACGATGTCGACGTCGATTCTACCTGCTCAGGGGGCGAGGGCCAGAAGCACCATTTGAACGGACCGAGCAGCTCGCGAAGCGAGCACAACGGGTCTGGGCGGAGCCCAGCCGCCGGAGGCATCAGGGGACACCCGGAGGCAGGGACCGACGCAGGAGAAGGACCCTGGAACGGCTATCCCGCGCCTCCCCGGAATAGTCCGCGCCCGTTGAGCTTTGCAGAGAGAAGTGCGTCGATCGACCTGAACCTGCATAATCGAAATCTGGATCTGAGATCACACGCTCACGGGTTTGACCGCTGCTGATACCGAAAACAGACCAGCAGCAACCGCCGGTTGAGGAAAACGCGAGCACGACAAACAACAACGGAACGAAGAAACAAAGACCGGCAGCGCGGACATATACGAGGTGCCTCGCTCTGCCTCGCTCTGCCTCCGGCGGCTGGGCTCTGCCCAGACCCGTAGCTCGCTTCGCTCGAATCCGGGTGTGTGGCCGCCAATTGAGCGCTCGCGAAGCGAGCACAACGGGTCTGGGCAGAGCCCAGCCGCCGGAGGCGAAAGGGGGCATAAGCAGGGCCGGAGGCAGGGTCCTCTGGTCATGTGCAGACGGCATGCGGGGTCGTGGGGGTCGTGGGCGATAGCGGAGTGATGATGGGTGATTACGGATGGGATTGTCCGTGATTGCCCGATGGTAGAGCAGTGGTGGTTGCTTGCCCATGTTTTGGAGATCCGGAGAAAGGTCGACCGAGCGCATAGAAATGTAAGCTATATAAAGAAGTGATTTCTGCGCATGAATTGGGCAGATAGCCAAGCAGATTAACGTTGTCTAAGGTTTATTGTACTCGTAAGTTTGTTCCGCGCAGGTAGTGCTACCTGCTTCTGGTCGACTCGTAATATTTAGCAGTAGGCATCAAAGGTCAGGTCTTCTGTAAGAAGAAAGGAACCTTTTTCCGTAGTGTAAGACAATGCTAGCGCTTGCGCCATCTGCGCTACCATCACCACTAAACATCACTACGGCGATTGCCATTGCCATTGCCATTGAATGCCATTGAATGCCACTGCCAATGCGAATGCCATTGAATGCCACTGCCAATGCGAATGCCTGCCTGCCACTGCCAATGCCACTACCCGCTACCCCCTCTCGTATAAATCATTGTCAATTTGCTAACATTGACAGATATTTATAAACATCAATCGCCCCTGACATTAGATCTCTACGCTATTTCACTAGCAGCAGCCCCTTAATCTACTCTATTCATAGCCTTGCGCCATATTTGCCACTCTCATCAACCTACGCGCCTTGTCACTGCATTCCGCCACAAGTAGATTGCATAGTCTATGCATTGTAGTGCTACGCCACCAAAACAACAACGCCAGTGTTATTGAGACTCAATCACCAATTCTACGCGTTTACCGCACTTTTACTGCTCAATTACTGCGACCACCACCACGGCTACACCTCGGTTATCGCCATTGCCACAATCAATCAATCAATCTACAACCCACTCAAATCTTGTTTACAACTACGCCACAATCTCATATTCCCACATGTAAGTAAATTTAAATTCCCCTTGCCCCTTCGCTCCTGTCGTTCTACGCCACCATTCTATTACTCTCCAATCGCACTATTTCACACGGCTGGCGCTGATGCTGGCGCTGATGCTCGCGCTCGCTAGTCTCGTCCTACCATCAGCCTATCGCCACCTTCTTCTCGCACTGTTCTCGCACTCTCGCACTCTTCCGCACTCCTCCCACTCCTCTCACTCCTCGCACTCTCTTTCCGCACTCTTCCGCACTCTTCACTACCCTTTCCTCCCCGATCCCCTCCTCTCTCACTACCTAAAGGGTATTTTTCCAGTTTTCTTTTTCTCCATCTCTAAATTACGGATCTTCAAACCCATACCCAGATCCGAAGAAAACACATTACTTTTTTCCTCTTTAAGATCTCTACCAGAGTAGGTCAGGGTGAGTCAAGGGGACAGATACAGATAGCAGAGAGATAGGCAGGTAGGTAGGCAGGTAGGTAGGTAGGCTGGTAGGCTGGTAGGCTGGTAGGCTGAAGTAGGCTGAAGTAGGCTGAAGGTAGGCTGCTAGCCAGGCAGAAAGTAGGCCAAAGTAGGCTGAAGGTAGGCTGCTAGCAGGCCAAAGTAGGCTGGAGTTAGGCTGCTAGCAGGCCAGAGTAGGCTGTTTGCCAGCCAAAGTAGGCTGACAGTAGGCTGACAGTAGGCTGCCAGCAGCCAGCAGCCAGCAGCCCAGCTTTGGCTTGTTTTTTTGGCTGACTTTAGCATTGGGAGGATGAGTACCAGCACATACCCGTAGCTGTCTCACTCGCGCCTAAAGAACGGCAGATCTGTGCACTCATACTGAGAAGAAGAAGAAGGTAAATTCAAATCTACAGCATTGTCATTCTTAACTTCTTAACTGACACTTTTTTTTTGTAGACCAAAAAAAAAAAAAAGACAAAATATGATGTACGCAAAGCAACAAATGAATGGCTATTTGCCTTATATTAAAACCGAAGTGATAGAATTCGATGATGATAGTTATAGGACTGGCGGGGGATTATTTGATAGAATGTATAGGAATGACAACGTCATTGAGAAACGTGAAAATAACAACAGTAACAAGACAACTGCTCCTCCTTCAGGAACTTCTTCGTCTACTCCTGGGTCGGCAATTCTACCACTCAATGAAACGCCGTTGATGACGCCTCCAATCAATATAATGGGATTAAACACATCCATGTTTGATTCGATTGAAGATGGATATGCGAATGTGTCTAGCAGCAGTGGTTCTGGGTGTGGTTCGGGGTCTGGGTCTGGGTCAGGTAATGGTTCAGGTACTGGTTCAGGGTCTGGTTCAGGAACTGGATATGGTTCTGGTCCTAGCCCACTCATAGTCACTCCTAGAACTGGTCATCTGTCTCACCCAATTCATATGGCCGGCGCTGGTAATCTGGACTATTATTCAAATAACATTCCTGAAATGGCCAAACCTATATATGGGGATTTCGACGAAGATGCCATGTCATGGGTGCCGCTGTTCTCGACAAATAACGAGGCATCCACTACCACAATTGTTAAACAAGAAGAAGGTATAGAAGAAGAACATTATAGACGTCAGCGTGAACGTGAACGTAAGCGTGAGCAGGAGCAAGAACAAGAACAAGAGCAGGAGCAAGACCACGACGATGAGCATGAGAACGACAACAAGCTTGATAATAACAGGAATAGTATTAGTGGCAGTACTAATACCAGCACTGGCACGACCAACACTAGCACCAACAACACCAATGCTATTCTAAACTATCTACTATCACAGTCAAACCCTGAAGATATCCCTGCATTGAGGAATGTTTTCGAGGGCCACGACGAAGACCACATCACGCATTCACAAACACATTCACATCCATATCCTGATCCTCCACTACTAAATACCCGCCACTCTGCTCCTGACGTGCTGACAACCACCGGCGGTGGCTCAACCCCTTTTACGAGTTCCTCGTTCTCCGGGCCGAGCTCTGGCGCCATGTCACTGTCTCGCCCGATCAGCAAAAAGGATCTCAAACGTATCAAAAACACAATTGCTGCTAGAAACTCGAGAAAGCGCAAAGCAGACAAGATGTCGAAATTAGAGGAAAGAGTACAACAACTAGAAACGGAAAACACTAAATTACGAGGGCACATTGGAGATCTGGTGAGACTATTATCACAAGACAAGAATCAATCAAACTAAATATATTGTTCATACACTAGAAACTGCGATATACAATTTTTTTTATTTTTACGACATTATTATTATTATTCTTTTTTATTATATATTATTATGGGGTTTTTTGTGTTGGCTGACAGCCACGTAAATAGTGAAATCAACAGTATATTTTATTATCACCTCACACAACGCGCTCGCGAAGCGAGCACAACGGGTCTGGGCAGCGCCCAGCCGCCGGAGGCGCAACCCCGACGACCACGACCACGACCACGACGACGACGACGACGACGACGACGACGACCACCCGGGACTCGGGAAGTCACGTGCGCATTGTGTGATAGTCGAGTGTACGGCACTGGGCGGTGTGGTGATTCATCTTGCGTTTGGAAGATCAGAGGAAGGGCACGCAGGGCCATCTTCGCTCGAAAAGAAGGTTTAGCACGCGGCACGTTTGTTATGTTGTTCTTCGCTCATATCTGGTATGTGGAAGCGGTGGCTCGAAAAAACACACCGCGGACATCTTCGCGACATCGATCGACATGTCGCCGTGCCTTATAACTGATAAGGTTACATCTTCATATAGATAAGGGTTAGGGCCCCAGCCGTTTCAGGGGGCTCTCGCTCGCTCCATGGGGGGCCCTGTTTCGCCTCCGGCGGCTGGGCTCTGCCCAGACCCGTAGCTCCGCTTCGCGGAGAACGCGGGGTTCTGGGTGTGGGCTTGGTTGTGCAGAAGACGGGGAGAGCGGAGAGAGTTACCGAAGTATTGGCGTCGTGGAATTGATGACGAGAGAAGCGAACCGGCGCTACATCAGGCCAACCACGAGTAGTAGCATCGCTGTAGGTTAGTGCCAGATGTTACTGCTTCTCCGGTGGATGTTGCGGCGCGAGCTGATTGTCTGGGCAGAGAGTGGCATCATAACAAATGATAAGGGTTAGGACCGGATTTTGGAACCCAACACGAGCGAAGCGAGCTACGGGTCTGGGCAGAGCCCAGCCGCCGGAGGCGCGACCAGGCGACCGGAAGATGGCATATATGCTATTAACGGACCTTTGCGAACATGAGCGCGATGACGAGAGACCGGAACAAGAGAAGAGAGAGAAGACGAGTGTGCGACAATACTATGGAAAGCGTTCCTAGCACGATAGATTCAGAATTGGCGGGGTGTGTCGTGGATGTGATCAGGGCCGAGGGTGATAATAGTGGACCAGAGGTTGACGATGAATCGGATAATATCACGCAGGATGGGTTACCAGTGCTGAGGGCATTCGAGAAGATTGGAGACGATGATGATGATGACGATGACGATGATGACGATAAAATGGAGGGTTTAGAATTAGAGCGAAACTTGCTAACGACTGCATCAGCCAATGATACGATAGATACGATAGATACGCCTCCTCTGATCCCTCTAGCTAATTCATTGGCATCGCCTCCAAACTTTGGCATGGTACTAGGATCAATCTATCGCAGTTCGTTTCCTCGGCCAGAGAACTTCCCGTTTCTTCAGAAACTCAATCTGAAAAGTGTCCTAGTCCTTATTCCTGAACCATATCCAGAGGAAAACTTGAAATTTCTCGAACAGAACAGAATTCAGTTTTTCCAGGTAGGAATGTCTGGCAATAAAGAACCGTTTGTCCATGTGTCGCATGCTACCATCACGCGAGCCCTCGAAATAGCCCTCAACCCCGCAAACCATCCACTATTGATCCACTGTAATCGAGGGAAGCACCGCACGGGATGTCTCGTAGGATGCATTAGACGGCTTCAAGACTGGTCGCTGACAATGATTTTCGACGAATATAGGCGGTTTGCCTTTCCCAAAACAAGACCACTGGATCAACAATTGATTGAACTCTACGACGATTCAGAAATATACGACAGAGCATCGCGACACAATTGGCTAACGTTCAGATTCTAGTCTATCTGCTGCGAGCTCAGCCAGGTGGGCCTCTGGCGACCCGTACGTTGCGCCTGTTATTGAGCAACGAAAATATAAGATTGACGGCGGCCAAGGTCGAAGACTGTTTGTGCACAGCTCTCTCACTAATTATGAGAGATGGCCATAAGTTTCATGTAAAATACCTTTTCTGCACGCGATCTTGTTTCGAAGGACCAACCACTCTATCTATTTTAAGAATTGGATACTTTCAACGACACTCTTCCCTGGGTACAGCGAAGGCGGGGTCTGCCTCCGGCGGCTGGGCTCCGCCCAGACCTGGTTGTGCTCGCTTCGCTCGCCTAGCTTCAGATAAAAGTATCAGAAAAACAAACTTCGAGAGCTGTTTCGCTGAATGCAAACTTACTGGGTCCATTATTCTCGCATTTGAATTTGCGGCATCTATTAAGGCTCTTCAGATATTCCAAGTAATTTTGGAAAAACATACAAAGTAATGGTGATAGCAGTTATTCGGTCGAGATCTGCCGCAAGGCTTAATATAGAAATGATCTGGAACGTTATTTCAAAATACACATACGGCTGAAGAGATTTACCCCTGGTCTGCCTCCGGCGGCTGGGCTCTGCCCAGACCCGTTGCTCCGCTTCGCGGAGTGCTTGGACCTCATAGCGCCCAGATCAGCCAGAGACCGTATGAGGTCCAAGCACTCCGCGAAGCGGAGCAACGGGTCTGGGCAGAGCCCAGCCGCCG
>JAJMAW010000060.1:38920-80396 GCA_030565085.1 Sugiyamaella pinicola | reverse complement strand
CATGGAGTGTAGAGGATTGCCTATAATTGTAAAGTTGGCATCCGTGAAATATGTGGTCTATTTCTACAACAAGCACTTAGCAGCTCGCTCTATCAAAACATTAACCAAAGACATATATGATACTTCTGTCGCTCTTGAAGACAGCCACCGCGGTTAGGCATATCTTAACATGAGCGCAGAGAGCTACCGGTTGATATTATTGATATTACATTATGGAATAATGTAATCACCCTGGTTGCCTTGACGTATACCCAGTGCTGTTTGAGTAGCGATTACCGAAATTGATCCTTTTCGTCGCTTGCCCTTCTTCGTGACGGAACGCTGCTCTGTATTCTTCACGCGTGCATACTCCTTGGTAACGTCGATAATATCGCAATTCCATTAACGATGACTTAATAGGATTACCCTATGTGTGAAAGCACACTTAAGTACTGCCGGCAATAAGATATATCATGTAGCATCCTCGCTCTCCTTCTTCTGATGACTGGTGTTTTACTCCTATTATTGAAAACATTGACAACTACTTTTATTATCAATTTACTATTAGATTATTAAATAAGTTATCGATGTCTAAAAATTCTTTAAACTCTTGCTTTCATTATTCTCAATAAGTATTGCATCTAAGAACTGACCAACTCTGATCTATGTAATATTTCTAAACTTGAACCATATATTTTGGGAATAGAAAGTCCCCGATATAAGAGTATCTCGGCGGGATCGAAGATACGCCAAGTTCTAAGCCGCTCGCGAGCCCAACGGACTGAGCGTGAGATCTACAGAGGCAGCGGTGGTTCGGACTGGTACGAGGGTTGGTTGCACGGCAGACAAGGAAGAGGCCGTATACGTTGATATGTTCCCTTAACTTCTTCTGCTTGTGTTATTTATTGTTTGTGCGGTTTGTGTGTGTTTTATTTCTTCTTCGTCGCTCTACTTGATGTAGCATTGGCTCCGGAGCTCAGCTCAGGCACACATATAATTTGAACGGAAAAATCGGTCCTCCGAGCCGGATCAGAGACTAATAAGCTGATCCAAACTGCAAGGTGACTATATATTTCTATCTCAATTACTCGCTCCTCATATTTGATATTTGGAGTTTACTTTGGTTTCTCATCTCTGATATTTTTCTAGTTCTTAATTTCTAATTTCATAATTTATTCTCTCTTTTGTTCTGTTCAATGTCGAATCTATTAACAGTTTTGACGTGTGGTCTATGGAAACCATCCTCAAACGATAGAGCTGAGAATGAGCTGCAGATGGAACAACACCGACCTGGTCTCTCGGAACGAAACCTGCGAAATGTCAGGCGCGAGAGAAACAACGACACAAGCTCTCCTTCTCCAAGGAGATCCCACCATCTTCCCAGACTATCTCATCATTTTAGACATCATAGGAATAGCGGTGAGAACGAAGAAGACTTGACCGATGGAGATGGAATCAATACAATGGCTGACTACCGGATCCATGATTCAGACGTAGCCGTAACGCGGTCGATTGCTTCCTCGAGATTAGAGCAGGTCAATACTACTCCAACAGTATATCAAACTCGTGATTCTGAAGAAGCTGGCACTCGTAAAGAAGGAAAAAACAGTCATTCACCAAGAGATGATGGACATGTAAGTAGGAATCGTGACGGCTTAGAAAGCGATGGTAACTACGATGATTCGGCGTCTGAATCTTCATTTAAACGATTAGATGGTGGTAGAAGGCATGCTTCACCTCAACGGCCAGCAAATTATGCTATTGTTCTTGATGGCTCATTGAGTCCTGGATTTGTACCTGCTGTACAGTGATGATGATATTTATGATGAAACAACTTACAGGTAGGAAATGTGGAACAATATGAAGGAATGAAGTGGAAGCTGAAGGTATTATTATATACAGTTGCCGAGATGCGTATGTATGCATGTATGTATTCAGTACTAAGGTACAGAAATTTTAGTTAATGAAATGATTGAAAATATTGGCGCAGGGTTTTTATATCAACGATTATCTTATCTAAAGGTCAAAGTATTTCCTAACTAGGAATCTACACCAATGCAAGCATTTAATCTCGTTAATAATATTTTATTTCACAAGCTATATATCCTCTTCCGTCTTATTTTTGTAATAGTGTCACTCACCACCTCACTTCTCTTGTTTCTCATCCATTCAGCTTTATTTCTATTTTCTGCCCGCCACACCCGCCACACCCGCCGCAGGCGGTGACGCACATTATAAGCATAGCCATTAAAGCATATGAAATCAGCCGAAAAACTGCTTTACAAACATTCCCCTTAATCTTCCCTTTGTATTGTTTATATTGTTTCAATTCTAACAATGTCTTCTTCTCTCTACGCATACGAGCTTCCCGACAGTCTCACATCTCAATTGAAGCCTTTTAATTTTTCAGGGGACCTTCACGCTTTAACTCCTAATTCTTTCACGACAGCAGATCTGGAACTTGATCTAGCTCCATCATCAAGTCCTACCTCTTCTAAATCAATCCTCGAAAACGGACAGTTCAATTGCACGTTTTGTGGATCCGTCAGCGCTGCAACTTCTTCTGAAGCTCGTCAACATTATAGAAAAGATTACCACAAATTAAATATCAAGAGAAAGCTGCAGAACCTACCTCCCTTAAGTGAAGATGAATTCGAAAATCAGATTGGTGAATTAGATGCAAGTCTGTCCGGGTCAGATGAGTTTTCTAGTGGCTCTGAGGATGAAGAAACTGATAAAATTGATAAGCTATTGAACAAATCTCATCTTTCCATCGACGAAGAGGAAGAGGACATTAAGAGCAAGCCTGGCTCCCCATACGCTTTCTTTGCAACGACTGAAGACGCCTCCTCTGCGGATTCTTCTTCCAATGTAGTCGCTCCTAAAAAGGTTCTGGCCATTTATAAAGTCCTGATGAACCCAACTCTCCTCGCTGAATCCCCTATTCAAGCCCTGACCAGCCTCAAAAATTATTCTTCGGCTCATAGCATTATTTTGATGATTGGCGGTGGACACTTTGCTGGAGCAGTAATCTCTCATCGACAATCAGAGAAGAAAGGGTTACTGCCAAACTCGCCACTGGGAATCGAAATCATTTCTCATAAATCATTTCATAGATACACAACTAGAAGAAAACAGGGTGGTTCTCAGAGTGCCAGTGATAATTCGAGAGGTAAAGCTAAATCAGCTGGTTCAAGTCTTAGAAGATATAATGAACAAGCACTTGAACAAGAGATTCATGAATTATTGGATTCCTGGAAATCATACATCAGTAGTAGTGAGAGTATCTACATAAGAGCTAGCGGCAGATCAAATCGTGGTATTCTCATGAATTACCCAAAATCTCCAATTGTATCTACTGATAAGAGAATCAAAAGCTTGCCATTTACCACTGGTAGAGCAACAGTTACGGAAGTTAAGCGTTCCTGGATGGAACTTACTACGGCTAAAGTCATTAATAAGTCTTCTTTGACTGATAGCGATCTGCCAAAGAAAAAAGTCGTTACAAAGGAGGATATCAAAAAACAGTTAGAAAAGTCACGAGCAAGTTCTAGTTCTAGCCCTCGCTCTTCATCTCCAGTACTGGAAAGGATTGTGTCACCAGAAGAAGCCCATTCAATTGAGCTTGTCTCGCTAATAAAAAAGTCTCGTGCTCCCAGACTTATTGCATATCTCAAATCAAATCACCTGTCTCCTGATTTTCAGCTCCAACCACCATCGCAATACCCTATCACTCCGAATATCTTATTTTATGCCGCTTTACAAGGCTCGCATCATATAATTACTACTCTATTAACCTCTCTTGATGCTGATCCTACAGTGAAGAACAAATCTGGCCGAACTGCTTATGAAGTAGCCAATAGCACCGCAGATAGAACTACATTAGATGCTTTCCAATTAGCAAGATTTGCTCTCGGTGAGGATAAATGGGACTGGGCAAAAGCAAAGGTTGGGCCACCACTGACGAAAGAAGACATTTCTGACCGTGCTAAATTGGAGAAGGCTGCTGCCGACCAGAAAATCCGCGACGACCTGGCAAAAATTGAAACCGAAGAAGCACAAAAGAATCTAGAAAAGACTATCTCTCGCCATGGAGTAGGCAATAAATTATCAACCAATGTGATTACTTCAGTTGGACAAGAGGGATCTTTACGGGGATTGAGCGAAGAAGCCCGTATGAAACTCGAGAGAGAGCGCCGTGCGAGAGCTGCTGAAGCAAGGTTTAAAAAGTAGTGCATTCTATCACTTTTATATGTTTCTATATATTTAAAATTATAATAGATAAATAGCTAGCCATTAATTGAGTCGTTCGTCTGGTTCGAAGAGGGATCTTCGTCGGCTGGAGGGTCTTATTCGGGCGGGGAGCCTTTCTCCAGTGTTGAACTTGAAGTAGTAGACTTTGTAAATATAAATGACACTGCTTTCGGATTTTTCGATAATATTTTCAGCAACAACGCATCTCCTATTTTTGATAAATCACCACCTGGATTAATATGATAATAGTCAAATAGTCCCTTTAATTTCTCTTTTTTGTTCATACCCTTGGCAGTATGAATGCCATTGTTAGCAACAATTTTGGCAGATACCCAGCCTCCAAGGTCATCGTTATCCGAATTCTCAGATTCATCTTTAGTTTCGAAACTGTCACCTGAATTAGAGATTTGACTGGGCGAGACAGACCCGTGAATGAAGTGAACAGATTGGTGACTACCATCTGGGTCTAAGCAGTGACATTCAAGCATATCATGCGTGTTACAGGGTGTGTTCTGGTGCAGAACAAACAGTTCCCGCAGCTCATCTGCCGTAAACGAATCACTACTGAATGAATCACCAAGATCGACTTGGTTGGCTCTATCGCCACTTGTATCCATATTGATAGTAGCATCTCCCATAAACCTATCAGCTAAACCCTGCTTCGTCACCTGTCGCTGATATATTTTCTCATCTATTGCTCCGCATATAAGTAGCCGATAAATAAACACCGGTTTCTGCTGCCCGTCTCTGTGGATTCTTGCCATTGCTTGAAGGTCAACTGAAGGATTCCAATCTGTATCAAATAAAAATAGCCGAGACGCTCCAATTAAATTAAGGCCGACGCCGCCACTTCTACTTGAAAGTAGAAAGATGAAACTTGAGCCCTGATCACTGCCATTGAACTCGTCAACTAACTTCTGTCGCTTACTTTGGTTTGTAGACCCGTCTAATCGAAGGAAACTCATAGAATTGTATCTGATCATTGATTCAATCATATCCAATGTTTGTGTGAATCCAGAAACAATGACAACCTTTTCATCTGTTTCAGTTTGCAGATATTTCAAAAACTGTAACAGAACCCTGCTTTTTCCACTTTGACTGGGCAGAAAGTAAGCCGACATTCCTGAAGCAATCGAGTTGGCGGCTGCTGGTTCGTTTATCAATGAAGGAGAATTGCACACTTTTTTCATCAATGTAATGGCTCTCAAGTGATCAGAGGCCTCGTTACTTCCTATATAAGCTTTAATTTCGGAAGAACCTAGAATCTCTTTGTAATGTTCCAGCTGACTGTCTGTTGGATAACAGAACAGAACCGATTCAGTTTTTGGAGGTAAATAACTGTTTAGTGTTTTTGCGGTTCTTCGTAGGATAAATTGCTGAGTGAGCTTTGATAGCTGGTCTGACTTCTCCTTGCCGATGGCAACATCCTTTTTAAGCGCACCGGGCTGCCTTGACCTCATAATGGGTCTTTCGAATTCCTTTTTGAACGAAGCATACGTTCCTAATATCCCTGGATTTAGGAAATCAATCATAACGAAAAACTCTCCTAAATCATTCTGAATAGGAGTGCCGCTTAAAATGATTTTCTTTTCAGTATTTAACGAAAGAAGAGCTTGTATCGACTTATTGGCCGAACTCTTTAATCTATGACCTTCGTCACATACAATGATATCGAATTTGACAGGTTTTAAATCATTCACTAGAGTTCGCACCTTCTCATATCCAACAATCATGATAGGATATACGCTACTTCCAGTAAAGTCTCTAATTCTTGCTTTCGAATCAGCTGCAAATACGCCTATTCTATCACCACCAAGCCATTTCTTGAATTCATTTTGCCAATTTACAACCAGCGTCACTGGGCATACAATCAGGGCTCTTTTCAAGATAGGGTGTTCGCCTTTAATAGGATTCTGTTTCAGCAGAGTCCACAACAGAGCTATCGTGAGTAGGGTTTTTCCGAGCCCCATTTCATCCGCCAAGAGAGCGCCTCTACCAGAGTAGTGTTTCATTCCCATCATACATTCGTAGAGGAACTTAACCCCTTCAACCTGATGGGGGCGTAGCTTTGAGCCTATTAGGGGATCCACAACAACATCTATGATTGTTTTACCGAGTGGCACCGAGCGCGGTCTAGGAAGTACAATAGCACCGGGCGCAGTTGGGTCGAAGCGAGGTCCAGCGTTCACCTTTCTACGGACTAAAGCAAGAGTGTTTCGTAATGCTGGAGATAGGCTAAGAATGGATGGAACTGATGAGGCAGAAGCCATAACCGTAGCACTATTACTAGAGTCACTGCTCTGTACATCCGCTTTAACAGAGTTAATCTCAACTTCATAGAAACCCATTCGCGCAATGTCTCCTACGTTCATATCGGCGTTCAGTTTAACCAGGGACATCTGTTTACCGGATTCATCCAGGAGAACACCGTTATTCTTTGTATCGACAATAAGAACACCATCGCCTTCCCAGGTTTTATTTTTCTTTGTAGACACTTTTCTCCACAGTACGCTGAACTTCCAACTATCCAGCTGTTTCGTCTGCAATTGTGCCTCCTGATTCAATCTCTCAACAGGAGTAGACCGAGTACTGGCCGATTTACTTGTAAGCTGCCTCTGATGACGCTTTGGTGCGAAGTCTAATTTCGGTTTTTTGACAGTGGGACAAGGGCTTGGGGTTGTCTCGTTCTCATTCTCGTTTGACTCGAAGCTCTGTTCCCTCTTCTTCAATTGAGGTGGCTTGAAGGGAGCAGCAGCCGAAGCAGTAAGAAAAGACGCGTCCCCAACGCGCCGCCTTCGATACATTGCGTTCGACCTTCAAGCGAAACGCGAATATCAACTTGACAGAGTGGTGGTTATGCTGACAAGAGCGTTAGTTCATCTCTTAATGTTATTGGTCGCGTCATGCAGGGTCTGAGTGAGTCGGATTGCGTCAGCCGGATTCACGTGAAGATCACGAGACTTGATTCTCAGGTTACAGATAGGAGTAAATGAAGTAAAAGATAAAATTAAGTAGAAAGATCCCAACTAAATAAGCTAACAAATCAAGAATATCTTTCGTACTGAGGAAAATAAGGAAATATAGAGAGGAGATTGACAATAGATCAAGCCATTGAAAATAGATAATATCATGAGAAACACAGATACTAACATTCATTGTTTGGTTGTAGGAGTTGTCAATGCAATATGATCAAATGGTCCTTCGGAGCTAGTATCCAGTGCAACAACGCCTTCGTGGTCTTTTTCCAGCGCTTCTGCTACCATGACATTAGCTGGATGTGTGATAATGAACACCAGCATTACGAAGAACATTAGTACTGCGTCGAATACGTACAGGAATACTTCATGAACCATAACGAATCCTTGGTAGCCTTCAGCAAATTCGACAACACGATATATTGATCTGATGAAAATAAGAACGCATGCAATATAAATAGTGCACAAAAATCTATCGAGAAGCGCACGATCAATACGCAATGTGTGAGTAGTCGCTCTGATTCTCCGATGAGCTAGACCAGTGATAGTGACGAAAGAGCCGAAGAATATTAACTGGACGACCAGTCCGCCAATAACAACATCCCCACCTAACCGCTGGTTATGAAGGCCCCCTGACCCTTGAATGCCTCCTCCTGCTCCTTGAAGAAGAAGAGATAGCACATCTCCACTAACAAACACTGGAGTCATGAATTTCAACTTCATAGGAGACAAGGCCTCGAGATGTAAATATCGGATGAGCCTGCCTAATGTCATATAAATAGAAGCTGCAAAGAAACATGGTGGTAGCAGAATGAAGAGCAGCTGAGCAGCATACGGTCCTACTTCACTAGGCACACCTCTTGAAATAATTCTAACAATGTACCCAATCACTTCAAATGCGCCGCCGATGCAAAAGACTGAGAAATATGGTACTTTCTTCTTCGCCACCAGGAAAATGTGAATAGTAGTAAGAATTAAAAATGCCACAATAAACACAACTGCCGCCGCTATAGAAGGAACGAATCCAAAAATATTTTTCATTATTCTATTAGTTAGTATTTAATTCTATGGATCTTTTTGCAGGGGATCGCGCTCTTTTATGTTCGAAAACCAAATAATGGGCCAGTAGGATCGTCATGTTCGCAAAACTCGGATTTTTTTGGTTTTGCCGGACCGCAGTCGCAGCGTTGAGAAACGCGTATGTTCTACGCATATGCACGGCGGCCACTGTTGAATAATGCTTAAGTCGTACGGCGGCTGAAAATTTAAACTTTTCATCTGCCTGCATAGACTGAGGAGGGGCTGTAGTGAGGCTGGCTGACTGAGTGTCTTGTAGTCCATATAACTAAGTGTACCCAAAGCTAGGATGGTAGTCGGATAGCTTGTAGAAACCACTTAAGGGCTTAATACTTGTTGAGTATTGTCTATATCAATTGTCATAGACTTTAGATTAGATAAAATAGATATATTGTAAGTTAATTGTCTAAGAATAAGATAAGAGAAATAGAAGAGTATAATACAGAGAGAAACTAGCGCGGCTAGAGTCAGCGGCTACTTTGTTGCCAAATCGGCAAGACGGCGATAAGGCACAAGAGAGATAAATTAATAGAGAACAGAAAGTAGGCAGGGCTCGGATTTGTCGAAATTTTCACCATCATATCCTCCCCATCTGCCATTTGTAAGTAAAGTAAATAAGTAATGCGCGTCACTTCTATCATCATAATCGGCTATCTCTCCATCTGCTGAAAGTCAACACACTATCTTATCTACTGCCGGTGAAACAAGCATAAGTGAATCAATTTTGACTATCTGCTAGCTTTAAAAATGTTTCATGTCCCCTGTTCGTATTTCTCCTACTTTTTTTCCCTCTCAGGGTACATGTGAACGAATAATAATCATTATTATTGTCCATTCTTCTACGCGCTCGTCCCTCGGAAAGCTCGGATTTCATAAATGAGCCCAACAACCGGCACCACCAAACGAAAAAAATCCCATTTCGGCTGTCTATCGTGCAAGTCGAGAAAGATAAAATGCGATGAGTCTAAACCTGTTTGTAGGAGGTGTCAGTTACAGAACCTCAATTGTGTTTATAGCCAAGAGTGGTCCCAGAGACACCACAAAACTCCTCCGGGAGAAATGACGCCTGCCGGCTCTACTACCTCTTCTGCAACTACACCAGCATCGGATACTCCGCATCACCATATCCTCACTCATGATGCGTTTACTTCTACTGATCCAGTGGTCGATATCCCTGTCAGTATTGAAGTGAAGCTAATGTACCATTGGACTGCATTTACTTGGAAATCATTTCGTTCCTATGGCGACTATTTCCAGACCCATCTACCTGTCCAAGCGTTCCATGACCGTCTTTTACTTGATTCGATGTTGTTATTATCTGCTGCTCATAGCTACCATAACAAACCAAGCGACGAAGTGCATGATGCTATTGAAGTATATAAGTTTCGAACTATTGCCGGCGTGAGAAAACAAATTGAAAATAGTTTGCCTGGAATCCAGCCCCCACAACAACTAGCATGGCCAAGCGCATTTCTAGCCTTGTTCTGGCTGACGTGTGATACGGATACTGAGTTCACTGGTCTTAGTTATGGTTGGAGACCTCTATTTAGGGGGATGGGTGATATTTTCCGAGCCCTCGTGAAAAGCGATGCTGTGCCACAGATTATATTGGATAACAAGTTTTACGTCAACTTTCCATTAGGCGAAAAACATATACCTCTCTTGAAAGCTGTATATAAAGATAGGCTTCGTACTGCTAACAAAGAGGATCTAGCGGTATATGAAGAAACTGCAACAACGCTAGCTAAATATGTCGAAAAGTTAACTAATGACCCAGAGGATAGTACAATTCGATATGTTTCATACTGGATATTAACCGCCATGCCTGATGCTTTTATTCAGCAAATCAATGACTTTGATGCGGTTGCGCTCACCTTTTTAGCTACATTCTTTTCACTCATATCGTCTCTTCCATTTTGGTTTCTTGGCGTTTACGCTTGGAAGCATCATTTAAGAATCAAAGAAAAAATACCACCTGAAATGCATCATTTCCTTGAGCTAGACTATTTGGGCCTGAATCCTCCGTTATCTGACAGAAACTCCTCTGACGTCCCGGCAGATGCTAGGCCATATCTATAGCAAGAAGCTCTCACTACTATTAGTAGTCATGCATCCATATGGGTAACATATACGTATCTATTTATGTTCTTTATGACTTACGATTTGTTAAAATATTTGTTTTTTTATTACATAGAAAAATAACAAGAATGCACACAATAGAAACAACCGAACCCAGAAAAAGAAATGCAGAATAGGAAACGGAAAGAAAAGATATAATGTAAAGTCTTTATGATGATTTAGAGCCTCCAAGACCAGCTGAAAGAGCAAGATACCAAGTTCTACTAGCACCTCCATCAAGCCATTGAGGTTGAAAATTGTCCTGAGAAAAATATTGATATGAAGAGACTGGGTCATACAATGCTTGGTTACTTCTGAGAATACCCGCCCAGCCACTATCCAGAGAATCAATAATAGGAGCCAGTTTCTCTGTCCATTCTTGTTGAACAAATTCTGCACTTCTAATAAGACCAGAAGCCGGAGTGATGGGAATCATATGAATGCCTTGAATATACTCAAGATTGGTACCAAAATAAGTAGTATGGTCAACCTTGTTTTCAAAAGTAATACCTGGAACTTTATTCTTAATGAAATTTGACGGTTGATTTGTATTGTTGTCCAGCATGTAGAAATAATTGTTCATAGATCTCTGCATAACTGATAACATCAAGTCACCACGTGCTTCCATGTTCGAATCACCAGAAACTTTACCCCACAATTTCATACCATAGGCAAAGTTATAGTCTTCCGAACTTGATTCTTCATCTTTACCATCGGCAGTCGCAAACATACCGTGAGCCCAGGAATGGCCACTGAACCAGTCAAACATACGGAATACTGGAAAAAAGCTGTCATCGTGAGAAGGGTTAGCTACATCTCGTACAAGTGAGTTGACCCAATCCTTGTTTTCAGAAGTCCAGTTTCCACCATAAGCCTGGTCAATATATCCAATGACAGCAGCAGCATGGACCATATACCCATAGTGAAAATGATGGTCATTATAGTAAGGGCTACCGTAGTCGCCAAGAGGATCACCACCGTTCTGAGCAGCTGATGAAGTAACACCCTTCAACAAAGTGTCATAAATCAAAGGAGTTTCCTGAGCATTGCTGGTGAACAAAGAAAATGCCTTTTGAAGATTAGCAAGACCAGATTTAGCAAGATCATCATTCTTAAGAATGTCTTTGACAACAAGAAGAATATAAGCAAATTTGTCAAATGCTTTGCCGGAAGTGTAAGTAGAAGGACTGTTGGTCTGACCAGAAATATCTTGGGATAGCTCTTGATTAGCTACGGATGCCATGAGTTGTAAAGCTTCTTGGCTGTAAGAAGGTCCCTTGAACGAAGTTTGGGCTGACCATGGTAAAAATTGCATATCAGTGTTGAGAACCTCGTTCATAACCAATTCGTTCGTTAGATAGCCAGTCATAATACCCTTCGTGGTAGAATCAATACTAAACTGTGTTGCATAACTTGCCATCGAAGCATCAAAGGATTGAACCTGATGAGGTAATGCCCAGATCCAGGTTGTACCGCCAACAGAAGTACCCTTGGTATTATAAGTAATACTGTAGGTAGCAACATCGTTGTTAATGGTCGCGGATACGGCAGCACTGACGGGATATTGACCAGCTGCCTTGTCAAAGGAACTGTCAGCACCGCTGGGAACAACTCCAACCTGGATGACAACCCCATTAGCTGGACCAGTAGTAGCCTTAATCTCAAAATCGTTAAGAACATCAAGGTCAAAGCGTTGGTCTTCGGGAACAGTAGCATAAAGATTCCATTTAACTCCACTAAAGAGCGTAATAGTGTACTTCTGGATGTTGCTGGCAGGAGGATTGCTACTCTTACTAATTGAACTAAATCCAAGTTGGCTGTAAAGGTAAGGAGTCAGACCATTGTATTCAGCAGTGACGAAGCCCATTCCGACGGCAAGGGGAAAGTTAATAGAGCCAGATCCAGTAACAGTAGACAATGCAGCATTGACAGAAAAAGTATCAGAGTCACTGACAGTCAGTTGCATATTGTCGTTGGTGAACTCCGCAGCAGAATATACAAGAGACATTAGACCAATAGGGTTGATATAATATTCAACTGGGTTAGCACTTGTATCTGGTCCGTAGGCTCTTTGAGAAAAGTTAACGTGAGAGATAGCCATTCCATAGTAGTCAGTATCATTTGACCACCACACAGAGTAAGGTTGAGCGTAGACAGGATATCTTTGATCACTCAAGAATAAATTAGCATAGAACTTGTTTGTGTGGATTGGATTTCCATCGTTATCAACTCCTAAAGGGATAGCAATATCGAGATTCTCTCTGGGGAATACCACAGATGGCGGGTCAGTGGAAATGGGAGCAGAAAAGATATCATCACCATTTTGATAGTAATTATTATTTGAAGGTGCAATAGCTGGAGGCTGTGGTGAAACAACAGGCGATTGGGCAGACGTTCCTGGCGAAGGAGAAGAGGACACAATAAAAGCCGAGCTAGTAGCAGATGAAACGGAAGCTACCAAAGTTGAATTCTTAGCAAATGAAGTCATCAAAGTCGAGGTAGCTGCTTCATTGGGAGCTGAGAATGAAGTCTCACCAAGGATAGCAGCTGTTGATGTAGACACTGCCACTTTATTTGATGAAATATGACCAATAGCGGAAGTAGTAAGCGTCGAAGAAAAACCGCCAGTTGCAGGAGGAGTCGAAGAAGATGGAGTTACTGATGTGGCGATCAGTGACTTAGGGATAGTAAGACCAGTGGTGTAAGTAGAAGGATTGATAGTTTGACTGAGAGAAGTGGTGGAATAACTATAATATTGAGTAACCGGGGCCACGCTAACCGTCGAAATACTGGTAATGATGGTACTTTTGATTAAGGTCACTGGAGATGTCGTAGCAACAAAAATTGTCGTGACTTCAGAAACTGTTTGGTCCTTGATGACTTCAGCAGGCTGGCCAGCAGTAATAGTTACGTATTTTGGTGAAGCAGTGATTACCTCGTGTACTTTTTTGACGATAACGGCAGATTCTACCTGTAAGACAGCTAAAGTCAACGCTGCCACTGAGAGCAGTGCTTGGGAGAAACTTGACGTTTTCATTCTTGAAAGTCCTTGATGCGGTTGATTCTGAATTTACTATTTTTGATCTTAAATTTTAGTGCTAGAAGAGTGTTGTTATTATAGCAATTGTTCTAGCAAAATGTATCATGGAGGGGATTGAAAGGAGGTGTGAAACTTGTTTCAGACTCCTGCTATCTGAATGAGTGGAATAAATGAATGAATAAATGAATAGATTGTGGTCTTATTTTGTTTCTGTGGGCCACTTATTATATTTATAACAATTCAATCTTCTTGGCCAACCTCATTTCGCCGGTTAGCTCTGAACTGCCACTGGCAACCCTTTCCAACTGAGTGGTTGAGCGTTCCATTTTTGACAAATTTTGTCCAGCATTATAAATAAATTAATGTACCAGCCTTCCACAGGACGTGTTGCGAGTATGCGATTCGTGAACGGAATATTGGGAAAGCTACATCTATATGTAGTGTCGATACAGATCTCCGACAATATATCCTAATTAGGAAATCAGGGGGCTGGAGCTGCATTCGCAAAAAGAACCGTTAATTCAAATGGCTGGTAAACATGGCCCATGCTCACCCGTATGCAAAGGGATGATGAAGAAATACAATCTTTTCTTTGAAGCAGTGGAAATTAGGAGGCGATACTTTGATGCAGCGTTATGTTGGCGTTGGGATTCCTGATCTCATCAAGCAGTCAATGGCGCCCCAAATCTATTCGCATAGATCGAGGCATCTCGGATCGTACCATTAACTATAATAACTGGTTAACTTTCGAGCTTAGAGCTTACTTTTAGAAAACTCGGTTAGCTGAACGAACTTAGTTTGAAAGGAAAGCTTTTTAAGGCAGAAAATGTTTGAAACTTCTGGTGCATGCATGGTCTTTTGCGTGGTGTTAGTTTTAGAGATGCAAGTTAGAGTTTCGGCTAATTTATATACCCCTGCATACTGAAAAATATTACGCGCTGACATTCTTTTCACAATAAACATATATTTACCGGATGGATATTTCGCATCATTTAGTGATAGAAAACTTTAGGCTTCGAGCTCTGTGGTTGGCGGTTATATTTGCCGCGCTTGAACTATAAAGAATTAACTAAAACTTATTAATACATAAGGGTCAAGAACAAACAATCACTCAGCGCTATCTCTAGTAATAAATTCACCCACCTTCCGCAAAAGATGTTCCAAATTATCTGCAGCATCACCATCACCGCTCATTATGACATCATCATCAATCCCGTTACTGGCTTCTGGATTATGAACCTCAATGGAACTGTGCGATGTTGGATGTATATTGTCGGCATGGCTGGTTGAGAGTAAAATCGGATCGACATTAATTTCAGGATCAGAAGTACGGCTATCATGTGCAGGAGAGTCAAATTGAACGACATTATTCGCAGGACTAGAGGTGCCCGATGAGCCAGCGGTCGTAGTAGTACTCGCTGCTGTTGGATCGGGGGAAGTGTGATGTTCGCCGACCTCACCTCCCTTCTTTTTCTCCTTTGTCTTTTTATTGGTTTGTTTACGGGCATTGATATCGCCAGTGACATCTTGAAACGACCTAGGAACTGGAAGCCCACATTTTAAGAAAAACATTTTCAAATTACGTGCCTTATCTTTCAGTTGGACCTGGTTACGATCTTTTAGAACCTCAGATATGGACCCTCCAGGGCCATAGAGCTCTAATATTTGACTCCAATATGGACCCTTGACAGTGTCAAGACCAAGGATTAGTGCTTCTTCCTCTTCATTTGTCCAAGGTCTTCTGGTATACATAAGATTGCCAGGCTTCCCCACCACACCAGGTGCAGAGGTTACGTTCTCTACCCTGTCATTATTTGGACTTGATGTATGGGTTGAACTGGAAGCCATCATTCGTCGGGCAGCTTTATATGCTATTAAAGTATCGGACGAATACAGTTCTGGTTCTTTGGGGAGATCAGTAGCGTGTGATTGCGAAGCAGAATCCAGTTTAGCTGATGCATTGGTTAACGATGGCTGTTTATCATGGCTATTCCAAACCTGAACCTTTGGCTGCTGTTGTAGTTTAGATGTAGAAATAGAATGCTGACTATTACCACTTATGCTGGTTTCTCCTATGCTCGATGCAGCTACCACCGGTAGTGTTGTATTATGAGATGTGGGTAGCGGCGAGCTTCGATTATGAGCCTGATCGGAAGTAGGAAAATTTGTAACGAGACTAACAGCAGGGCTCAACTGAGAGTGATTCTTTCCCACGTATTCCGTTAAATCTTTTAAAAAGGAAAGCCATTGGTAGGTTTGAGCCAGAGTCTCTGACGAGCCTTCCGATTCAAGTCTCTTACGCCTTCGCTTGCATTTTGTAATAAAATCCTCTTCATTTGGAGAGAGAGAACTTCTATCTGGCCTAAAGCTATACAACACTTGTTCCAGGCTAGTAGGGAAGAGGTCGTCTAGAACTTCTGACTTGGGCTTTTCATTTTGGCCCAGAGCAGAAATATAAGCCTGGGTTTTTAAATCAAGGTAGAGTCCTGCTAGCGGCTTTAGTAGCTTTCCATTTTCGGGAACAAAAGTCTGAAGAAAATATTCGTTGAGATGATAGAAGCCTACTTCAATAGACCCAAATACAGCCGCAAGAAATGTTACTAAATTTGCACGCTGAAGGATTACTTTCGTGGCCCTAGAAGTGCTATCTAAGCCGGTTATTGTAGAGGTCAGAAACTGCTCATCGCTGAATATTAGCTTTGTTCTCTGGAAAATATCTAATAAAGTGGAGTAAGCAGCGGCACGAATACTTTTCGGTTGGGTAATAATATTAATAGTATCTTGGTATGAGTTCTTACCAAGAAGAATATCTAATATTTGAGAAGCAAGATTGTCAATTATTAACAACGCTCTTGGTCGAAGAAATATTTTAGCCATCTGACTGTCATCAACTGCTGGCCTGAAATCAGTTATGATAGGTTCATCCGATTGATCTTTAGTTCTGCCGGATATTGCCGCGGAAATGGACGTATCGTTGGTAATAGTAGTCTCTGTAGGTTTAGAAGCAGGCGTATCGCTTGCTTTTATAGAAGTAGTTGCCGTTTCAGGTAAAATAAGAGATTCGGAAACAGATGTAATATCAAAGCCAGTTTGTGTTTCCGTTAGTGAAGTTGTCATAGGTCGTAGGGCATTCCGAAATACATTATTACTTTCCTGGCTATTGTTTGAATCAGTGGCACGAGTGACAGTATCACTGCCAGAAGCAGAGGTAGAGGTATCTTGCTGAGTTGCTGTCACAGGTCCTTGTCCTGCACTTGTTTGTCTCATACGTTCGACTCCTTCCTGAACACTCTGTAAGTGCTGCGTAAGAAATCGTAATTGATCTGCTTCGTTCATCTCCAGGAGCTTGGAGAAGTCTTCCTGAGGAATGTGGGAATTATTCAAGTGGTCTTGATTGTCGGATTGTTGATGTCCAAGCGATTCATCTAATTCAGTCTCTCTAATCTTCCTTTTGGCTTCAGGTTGGTGTCCTATGGACGGACTTTCGACCTCGTGCAACGCACGCTTTTCAGGTCGGCCAGAAGCTAGACCTTTATCCAAGGAAAATATATTTGTGAACCCATCATGTTGAGTTTTATGTTCAACATCTTTAAGTTCAGCCGATCGCTGTTCGTCATCTGTTTCGCCCGCTACGTCAGTCGAAGCAGCAGCTTCAGCTTGTTCTTGAAGAGCGCTGGCGTTCTTCTCTATCAGCTCCATTAATTCCTGCTCTGATAATGGACGAGAGTTTGGATCGCTATGGTCAACGCCGCCATTATGATCTTCGAACTCCATGGCAAGAGGAGCTCTGAGTCAAACTTCCAGGAAATAGGTAACTGGCTTGCTAAATACTCCTGATATTGAATAATGTATATAACGGCTTCGTTCACGGTTATCTCGTGATCTTATCGCGCCTTAGTCAAGATCTTGATTAGGGCTTCGTTCTCTTAGGGCTATTTGAGGTTTGTGCTTTACTATCAAAAAGTGTCGGTTATTGGATTTCTACATTGCCATCAGCATCTCAGCACCAAACTTCTTCTCTTTCTCTTTACGAGAGCTGACATTTGATTGAGTTTGAAATTTTTCATGATTCCTAACAAACACTAATAATAATAAAGTTCTGAGTAGATAATACCGGTGTTAAGTGTTGACACTTACTTCAGCAAAAAGATTAGTTAATTAAATAAGAAATAAACAGATAAGAACATACAATAAACCCTGTCAACTTGGGGACTACGTTTTCCCTGACCAGAGCTTTGTAAATTTAGCGATAAGAGTACGAGTAGTATGGGTTGTACTATTTGCAAAAAAGAACAGCACAGGAGACAACAGTGAAAACGAAATGGATGAGCACCGACTAGGAGATGTGTTGTGAACCAAGGATTTTCCTAGGGATCGCTGTCTGTAATACAAGGTATTAGACCCTCGAAGGATAAGGGTGCCTAGCTAGATGAAGCTCCAATAATATATTGGGTAGGTATATTATACTTCTATGAAGAGTAGATACCTGAAGAATGGAAAAGAAGTAATAGCCGCACTATATGTGGCTGATATCGATAAGGTCAGTAGAAGGTGGCAGTGAGCGAATATAGGTATCGGTCAGTGCAAAGCCGAGCTGACGTACGCAATAACCCTCTATTTATGAAGCATATACCGTTTTCATTATCTCTTCTCTATCTCAGCTGGCAGGCATTGTTGTGCCTCCTCGCTGATTTGGCAAACAAAATAAAGCCGCGCTAGTTTCTCTATATTACGCTCTTCTATTTCTATTCTTAGACAATTAACTTACAATATATTTACCTAAAGTCTATGACAACTGATATCGACGATACTCAACAAGTATTAAACCCTTAAGTAGTCTCTACAAGTAGTCTGTCTATGACACAAGCTTTGGGTACACGTTAATTATCCATTCTCCTCGAGCCGCGAGTCGAGTCACCCCTCAACACATGAAAAAGCAATTATGAGTCAGGGAAGGATGACTAGTAGTCATCCTTCCCAAAATGGCAGTCAACGAACAACAGGACCAATAAGAGTAGGCCCATTCTTATCACGGATTTTATATATAAAGTAAGGTGTCATCCATAACCTTGTCAATTAACGAAAATCTCCTAATTACGAAGTGTTACGTAAAATGTTCACTCAGCTGTCAAGGACTACTAGTCTAAAGGCAATTGCCTTGTTTCATACTACCAGAATTGTCACTTTCAGAGGTGTTGGCAGTAGCACTGCTTCCGTTATACCTACTGATATCACACAAAAGCATGAAATAATACCCCATCCACCTACAAACGATGCTGTTTATCTCGCTAATATTCTCGACAAGGTCAGGGATTTCCCTACTATTCGTACTAATTGGACAAGAGAGGAGATTTCTGCTATATATAGTTCCCCTCTTATGAGCTTGGTGTACGCTGGCGCGACGGTCCATAGAAAATTTCACGACCCCGCAGAGGTCCAACTATGTACTCTTATGAATATTAAATCAGGAGGATGTACTGAAGACTGTAAATACTGCGCTCAAAGTAGCAGATATGATACAGGTATCAAGGCAGAGAAAGTAGTCACAGTAGACGAAGTCATCTCCGAAGCTAGGTTGGCAAAGGAGAATGGGTCCACTCGCTTTTGTATGGGTGCTGCATGGCGTGATATGAAAGGTCGCAAGAGCGGATTGAAGAGAATTGCCAATATGGTTAGTGAGGTCAACAAGCTCGGGCTAGAGAGCTGTGTGACTTTAGGAATGGTTAACGAAGAGCAAATGAAAGAATTAAAAGATGCAGGCCTTACTGCCTATAATCACAATGTTGATACTTCAAGAGAGTATTACCCCAGTGTTATCTCAACTCGTTCATACGACGAAAGACTTGAAACTATAAGCAATGTCCGCAAGTCAGGCGTAAATGTTTGTTCTGGGGGGATTCTTGGTCTTGGTGAGACTATCGAAGATCATATCGGTTTTCTGCATACATTGTCCACTATGCCCGAACATCCTGAGTCTGTGCCAGTCAATAAATTAGTGCCAATCAAAGGGACTCCGCTAGGTGATAAACAAGTAGAAGAAATCAAACTCCCGTTCGATGCTGTACTCCGAACCGTGGCTACTGCTAGACTGATCATGCCTCAGTCTATTATCCGATTAGCTGCTGGTAGATACACTATGAAAGAACAGGATCAAATAATGTGCTTTATGGCTGGTGCCAATGCTATTTTCACTGGCAAGAAGATGTTGACCACCATGTGTAACGACTGGAATGATGATAAGAAAATGTTAGAAAAATGGGGTATGAGGCCAATGAGGAGTTTCAGAAGAACCATTAAAAATGGCGAGGAGCTATCTTTGAATTAATATTTGAATCGGTATATTACTTTAACTTAACATACACTTAATAAATATTCGATAAACATCATATATATCACATTAATTTTTCTCTATCGTTTCACAATATGTCATCATAGTCGGCTAAGATCCTCCTTGGCCCCTAGATCATTAATTATTCCGCTCAACGCAACTTCTCGACTAACCGAAGGAGCATACGTATTACTTTCCAATAATCTGGCACCAAATGGAGACGATAATCCGAACTTGAATGCAAAGGAGACAACCAATTGCCAAATACTTCCTTGTCTTCTATCGTTTGTTGATTGTTTCATAATGAGGCTAATAATTTTAAGTGCCAGTTTGATTTCTGCCGTACACTTCTCCAGATATTGTGGTCGTCGTCGAAGTGATGAATAAAGTACTTCTAAAGCAGCAACTAAGAAATGATTGTATTGTATCTCGCAGGATGAATAGAAATCAGTATTGAAATATAGTCGTCCTAGTTCACGGATACATTCACAGGCAGTTTTAATAGCGGGAGATATATATGACCTGAAGGTAGAGGCTTGATAAATATTCAAAAGTATTAAATTGGACTTAAGGTAGATTATCCATTTTAACTTTCTCGATCCATGGGGTGACGATGGTTGTGATGGAAGGTTTTCTTTTAGACTTAGTTCTGGAGGCAATGATGACTTCCACTTTTCCATAAGAAAGACCAAGTATTGAACATTATCTTGACTAGACTTAGAAGCATCGGAACCTGGAGCATAATCTGGCAGCTGTCCAGCATCTTGATACTTTTGAATTGCTTCGAGCACCTTACCTGACAATTTGCTATAATGGATCATATAATTAAGATGCATAGCTCGAAACAGGTCATCCTCAGAAGCGCCAGATTCTAAATTCACCGATCCAAAGCTTTGTGGCATTTTTTGATCAATATCCTCATCATGGAGAATGAACGGTCGTTTAGTATAAATGGATAATCGGCGATCCATGACATACAAACACCAAAATATTAATCTATAATGTTCTCTTTGCTCTTCACTTGTAAACATTTTTTCCAATTCCTTTGTCCGGTGCAGACCTAGTTCCAATGCTTGCACGCTTGCGAAGCCAAGTGTTCTATATGCCAAGGTGCCTAGATCACGGTGAAATTGATATTGATGGATCAAAAGAAGATGAATCAATCCCTCAGTTGTACCTTTTCCGGATATCAGTTCACGCTCAACCTTGGATAGAACATCTTCGTACAACCTGTTACCAACAGATTGGTTAATGCTGGTTATAGTTGCCCCTATCGCAATGATTAGTTTAATAGTTATCCAATCGTTATCTCGCTCGTGCAAAAATACGCCATGTAATCCGTAGTGCTTGTAAATATCGTCAAATTTCTTTGTTAATTCACCCACTGCAAATATTGGGTATAAACAATTAACTTCGCAGTCATAAGCTTCTATACTCTTATGAGCGTCAGCGTAACTAATTCCATATAGATAAGTTTGTTCCATCTCATAGGAGAAAGCAGAAGGGAAATCTTCCTTTAAATCCATTAACAATGCATGTGACGCTGGTGATACGGGAGTGAACCTTAGTTCATCAGGAAGAAATAACCTCTGCTCAAGTCCATGAGGAACGAAATTAGTCAGATTATGATCTCTCGTTGATTCGTAACTTAAAGGTTGTTGTTGGTTTTGCGACAGTTCTTGAACGTCTGGGTATGATATCGAGCTATCAGCATTGTTAGCACTATATGGCAGTCTGGTACGCTCAAAGTAGCTAACTTCCTGTAACGGCGCTGCCGGCATAAGAGGAGCAAACGGCCGCTTTGATGTTCCCAGAAGATTGTCAACAAAATTGGATTCAAAAGTCTGGTCGTCGCCGCTCATTGGATTCCCTTGGTCCGACGACTGTCCTGAGTTTGCAAGATCGCATTCAAGATGTCGAAATCCAGTGTCAGTTTTAATAGAATCCAACATTGTAACATTTGAGTCAGTGAATGCATTCGAGTCGCTCCCATTCATCTGTGAACTGAATAATTCAACGCTATTTTGTTCTCTTTCGCGTGCCTTCCTTTGTCCTTTGGCTTTGGCCCGTTTCTGTAAATTGTCTCGAACAGGATAAATACATTTCAGTTTCTGGTTTGCACATCTTTGGCATGGTGTGTTTCCGTTGCACTATAAAGCATGTTAGTTTCATTGATATCTTCTTGCACCCATCCATCTTTTACATACTTTGATTTTACGCCGTTTGCATTCCAAGCTAGAACAAAAGACGTACGTCTAGGTTAGTGGCTAGCCTAAAGAAATATATATTGAACTTACCAAGCACAAATGACGTATTTACTCCTCTTCCTCTTCACCGTCACAGTCGAAGAACCCCCCCCGACTGCTTGTCTCCACTTTGATATCACACGGTGGCATGCCAAAGCCTTATCAGGAATTCATTCATCAGCAGCCGTTGCATAAAAAATTCAGATCTCTTGAAATATGAGAGTTAAATCTGATCAGAGCCTTGCCGCCGAAGACAGGCGGAGCTGATACTGCAGTTATTTGTGACGAAAATCTGTGACTTTCGTAGAATGAATGAACTATATGGAATGTTTATAGGAATATGCATGTTCTCTTGAAATAATCTACCCGGGCCACGATTCCCCACAAAACCTTGAACTGCTGAGAGATGTTTTACAATCTCCATGATATGGATATCTGCGCTAGAGCGACGGGCATTAAGTCCATCACCGGAGGCTAATCATAGCTATATTCAAGCCCTATATAATCCACATTTCAGCGACCTTTCATTCTGGACGTCGGAACTTCTCGAAGCTTCGAAGTGTTAGCTGGAAGTCAAATTCGTTTGTTTATTCTCATTTATAAGTGCGATTAATTACCAGCATCAAGTTTTTGTTCCCACTATCTAGAATTGTCTTTGCTCGCTTCGTAGTTGCTCCTAACTGCCTCTTAAAAAGTCGAACCAGTCTTTAGGTTGCGGTAATATCTCAGAAGCTACCACATTAGGCAACCATACTTGACAGACCCACCAATTCTAAATGCAAATACTTCCGTCAGTATCTACGATATCATTGAGACGATCCATAGGTGGAGAGTCCTATCTGAAAAGTGGAACTAGAAGACTAAGTAGTGAGCTCCAACAGATTATTATGTAATAATTGATTTCAAAGATAAAAAAATAGGTAACCCTACTTCTAACGTTTATAATTAGAAATTGGTTGGGAGGTGCTGCACATAGTTACGAATACTTATTATCTGTTTGAATCTATATCTGTGACAATTACGTGTTGGTCTGTGTATTATTTTCCAAATCCAAGTGATTCGGAGAAGAGCCATTTGCGGAACAATTAATTGCTACTAATTATGCCACTGATAAACAAATACATGGCCGTGATCCCCACTGGCGTACCCGGTAGTTTCACCTCTAATCCATTATCAACAGCTTTCAAAAAGTGCCTGCAAGCATCATATTCGGGACACTTTGATGATGATGATGATGATGATGATGATGATGCTCGGCTGCCAGTCATAAATGTAGGATCGGCGTTAGTTATTTCCTAGTGAGGGGGTTATTGTCGACATCAGTTTGGAGCTTATCGCTCACTGTTCTGCTTCTTTATATTCGAAATCAATTAGATAGATAATCAATTAACGTCTCTGTCTTACATAATTATGAAATAATACAAAGGAAGGCGGGTTCAGTGCAGGGTAGGATTTCCACCTTTTTAAAAGTGTCATAGGTACATAACAATCTGTTGGAGCTCATCGCTCACTAAATAGTCCTCTAATTCCGCTTTTTTGACAGGACTCCTCCACCTATGATCGTCTTGATGAAGTTTTTTATAACTAGGTACCAGAGTAAAATAAGATTTCCGTCGGATCGGTGACTTGTAAACAGCCGCACGAGGCCCTCTAGCACAAAAGAGCCGCCGCATCATGAAATTCCAACTATTAAAGACGCGTCGTTAAGAAACCTAATAGAACTCTCGCCATATTGATATTCCTCACTCGTTTACACCCTTCTTCTGTAACATGCCTCGAATAAAAGCTCCTCAAGCTGATGATGTTACTGCCATTGTGATTGAAAATGGGTCTACCTGGACTCGTGTGGGCTACTCTGGAGACGTTGTACCACAGCATCAAATTCCATCCGTATACGCTAAAGATTCGGATAGTAAAATTTATTACGATGATGACGTTGATATTCCTAGATCAAATACTGACATCTTTTCTCCGATGCACGATGGATGCGTGCAAGACTGGGATGCGATGTCAAAATTTTGGCAGTGGATTTATTCCGACAAATTACATATTGAACCGACCGAATTACCATTGGCTACTACAGAACAATCCTGGAACCCAATATCAAATAAACAAAAAGCTTTAGAAGTTGCTTTTGAAGACCTTGAAGTACCAGTATTCACGCTCGTGAAATCTCCAATTGCTATAGCTTATGAGTCGGCCAGGCCAACTTGTCTTGTTATTGACATTGGTAGTGCAGTAGCTAGTGTGACCCCCGTTATTGATGGGTCTTTGGTCGCCAAAACAGTTTTCCATTCTCGATTTGCTGGAGATTTTGTTAACCTCCATATCCTCTCTCATCTTCATTCGCGAAATATTAATATAACCCCTTCCTATTTGGTTAAGAGGAAATCCATTCTTGATCCTGGTCAACCAGTTGCTTCGCCTAGTCTCTATTCCTATCCTGATATTAAACCTTCTTTCCATGCTTACCAGACCGCTAAAGTTTTGCATTCTTTTAAAGAAACGACTTCACAAGTCTCGAATGTCCCTTTTACTAGTGCTTCACCATTTGCGCGTATTGGTAGACCTTTTGAATTTCCTGATGGATTCAATCTTATATTTGGCCCGGAACGCTTAACAACAGCTGAGCCTCTTCTCAAACCAACTCAATTCCCGCTGCCACAGCTCCCCAATATGCCCGAAAACTCCATTGGAAATACCAATAGCAGCACGATAATGCATGGGCTGGGAGATCTTCTCTATCTTAGTCTGTCTAAACTTGATATTACACCTGAAGTTCTCATAAATCTCCTTAACAATATTATTATTTGTGGAGGCACTTCGCTTATATCTGGCCTTACAGATCGTATTAAAGAAGAAATCCTTCATATGTTTCCTACATACAGTCCTCGATTCTATATTCCAGAAAATGAATCTCACCGTAAAAACGTCTCTTGGACGGGGGCTTCAATTCTCGCTGGCATTGGCACTTTTGATCAGACCTGGATCACAAAACAGGAATATGAAGAGTTTGGTGCGGACCTAGCTGAGAAACGCTTCAAATAAATGCTATGATATTAAATTTGTGTTTATTATATTGTCAGTTCTGTTTTGTTTTTTCCTTCATGACCTCTCGGCTTTGATTCCCCCAGCCCATCCCAATATATATAGCTATGCTTCGCGGGAGCCTATAGACCCCATTAGGAAGTGCATGCCTGAACGCTCTGCGATGTGGATATATAGATCCAGACGCAGAGCGTGTGGTGTATGAATATAGATACTGTTTGTTGAAGATATATCAACTTACAGTTCTTCTTTCCCATCGTTTTAAAAACGGACTAGGCATGTTATCGCCATGAATAGCTTCGTCCCAAAGGTGCATTGTATCTTGAGCTTCTCGTTGGAGCTGGACGGCAGTCCTACCTAAAAACCCAGGGGATCCCTTCCCTCCTAGAAGTCTGGCTCTGGCCGCTGATGCTCCGATACCTGGTGATGAGTACATCGCTTGATAATGAGGAGCAACCCGCTGTGGCTCCTTTTTGGAGGTGATCCAGTTTGCTGTTGGGTCTGAAGACGTACCAGCACTCGTCGCTGATGAGTTACTGGACACTGAGCAAGATGAGTTTGTAGAGGATGCTGTTGCCTCGTCACAGTCAAGGCTATCAGTATGATTTATATGATGGTTGTTATTCCGATAATAATAAAGGGGGCTGTCAATAGCAGAAGATCGATACTGACTGTTTGACATATCTCGCAGTGGAGATATAATCGCATCCCGGATAGACCTAGGACCACGTACATTTCTTCCTGGTGATCCTGCTGGTATAGGAGAAGATGGCGCTGCTAGCATAGTAGTATCGATAGGAGAAGCAGTTGTTGATTGAACTATTGAACCAGTGGCATTTTTGTTGTTAATCATGGCAGCTTTTAATGCAAGTTCCACTCTCTTTTCTACTTCGCTTTCCAACACACCGGCTAACCGCTGTTCTAGACGATTATACATCTCCTGCTCAATCTCCTGCTCAATACGAAATCTTTGTTGCTCAAGTTGCTGCTCTCGATCAATGAGAATCTGCTCGATTGCTTTCAGCTCTCTCTCTCGATTAAGTATCTCTCGTTCTTTACGACATAATTTAATAATATCTAATTTCAACAAAGTAGCCGTAGTTGGTCGTTGTAATGGGTTGGTATTTAGACATGCCTTAATGGTTCTATTCAAAGTACTTGAATAGCAGCTTGGAATGTCTTCAAAAGCACCTTCTCGGATCTTCTGCGATAGAGCCATATGAGTTTTCGCTTGAAATGGTGGACGTAATGCACATAATTCGTAAATTACACATCCTAATGACCATATATCACTTGATGGGGTTGACGGTTCATCGAGCAGTACTTCGGGGCTCATGTAATATGGCGTCCCAACATAGGTTCTCGCAAACCTATTTTCCTGGTCAAGCATCTTTGCCAATCCAAAGTCTCCTAGCTTAACTGAATAATTTTCATCCAAGAATACATTGTCCGGTTTAATGTCTCGGTGGAGAATGACTGTCGATGGGTTTGGTGGTGGGGTCACATCGGAATCAGCTCCAAACAAATCTTCAGGAGTCGGCGGTGGGTCCTCATTGTAATGGCATCGATAAAGAGCCATAATCAGTTGGGTGAAAACACCCCAGATGAGGTTCTCCGGAACTATAGTACCTGAACTTCTACATTGACTTATTAAACCTGCCAGGTCTCCACCACCGCAGTACTCCATATATAAATGGACAACATGCTCATCCACTAAATGTTCATGATGTAAATACTGGACTATATTAGGATGCACCAACGACTTCAAGATTCGGAACTCAGCAATCAATTGCGCCTTTTCCTTTTGGTTCATCGACTTATACGATATCTCCTTTCTAGCGAGAACTTCTCCATCTGTGATTCTTCTTACTTTTCTGATTTGACCGAAAGAGCCTCTTCCAATAACTCCCAGAGGTTCAAATTCGTCGGGGCGAACCATAGTAGTAGTCTTGTCACTATTCTTACTGTTTTGCAACTTGTTTGTATATGGTCAGGATAACAAAAAAGTAGAAAACAAAAACACTTGTCGTTGTTTCAGTCAGAGCCTGGATTCACTTGTTCTTATGTTGTATGCTTGGTTATATACCCAAGTTCCTCCTGGTAAGCCGATGTCTTCTATTCTGAAATATGGGTCGCGGCAGTGAGGAGATAGAGGCAGGTAAGGATAGCCTTGACTGTTTACTAGTATCCCGATTAGGAGACGGTAAGGCTGTATTGTAAAAGTGGCCCGGGAGCATTTGGTAGCTGTCTCTCTTTTCGCCGTTCAAACTCCCACTCTGCACCACAGCCACGGGCTATTAGGCGCTAACTTTTTACACCAGAAGTTACAACATAACCGGTATAATTTGGTTCTGGACATAGGCTCTGGTGGCACTGAGTTAAGGCAATTAGTTAGCAGTCAGCACAGTCAACCGGTTAAGGCATCCTCTTCTTTGTAATTAGGATCCAATCATTGCATTCACGTATTACACAGCGACTCAATACTGAGCTAATCAACTGTATAGACAGAGAAAGCAAGATGGTAAGTTCTGAGATGGGAGGACGAAGGAGATTGTTGAAGAGGCAAGAGTGAGGCAGCCAGGCAATTGATAGAGGATTCCGAGCGAAAGACATGATCTAAAAATCACTGCAGTCAATTGGCCAGTGTATCCGTCTTTGGCCTCAACGTTAATGGTAGTACAGTAATTGCCACTGTCACTGGGGCGGTACCCCCTATGACTTGGCTGTTGCTTCGCTCGGAAGTAAACTGTTTGCTTCTAGTCGCCTGCCTTCCCCTTCCTGATCATTCGTCTAGTACATCCGAACAAGTACTAACCCGGACATGATGTAGTTCAGAAACTCATACGACAACGATTCGGTGACATACTCGCCTACTGGTCGATTGTTCCAAGTGGAGTACGCCCTTGAGGCTATCAAACAAGGATCAGCTGCTGTTGGGCTCGTTTCCAAGACCCACGCCGTCCTTGTTGCGCTAAAAGTACGTCCCATCCGGTCTCTGGCGACGAGATCGCAATCAGATGCGTCTTTCGTGTTGCGGTCCCAGCATCTTCTCGAGGGTCTGGGCAGAGCCCAGCCGCCAGAGGCATACCCTACGAGGCACACCCTGTGCCCCTTCATGACTAACACGCGGTTTTAGAGGAATGCTGAAGATCTTGGTTCTTATCAGAAGAAATTGATTCGCATTGACAATCATCTAGGAGTAGCATTGGCCGGGTTGGCGCCGGACGCTCGTATTTTATCGAACTTTCTACGTTCACAATCGATGACTGCAAAGCTCGTGTATAACCGTCCATTGGCAGTTTCTAGGGCTGTATACGCTATTGCTGATAAGGCGCAGTCTAACACCCAGCAGTACGGACGCAGACCTTATGGCGTTGGTCTGTTGATTGCTGGGTATGACGAGAGTGGTCCTCATTTGTACGAGTTCCTGCCCAGTGGCTCTGTATTGGAGTATTTTGGCACTGCTATTGGCGCTAGATCTCAAGCAGCGCGAACTTACTTGGAGCGCAATTATGAGAAGTTTGCCAACTCGTCGTTAGAAGAACTGGTTGTGCACGGTCTGAATGCTTTAAGGGATACGCTTGCACAGGACAAGGAACTCACTTCAAAGAATACGTCGATTTCTGTCGTCGGGCTTGACACGCCCTTCAAGCTTCTTGAAGACGATGACGTCGTCCCATGGTTGGAGAAACTGGACTCGGTGTCGCGTCAGAGCCACGCCATTCATATAGAAGAACAGCAGCTGACGGAGCCTGAAGCTCAGTCAACTGCGCCTCCTGCCACTACTGTTCCTGCTGCAGAAGAGAGCATTACCACTGCCACTGCTACCGCTACTGAAGACATACCAGATGAAGACGACGCAGATATGGATACTACGCACTAATTATATATCCGTAGATAGAAATACACAAGGTGTTTGTCTGCCTTGCCTCCAGCGGCGGTGGGCGTCCGCCTCCGGCAACAGGGCTCTGCCCGGATCCGTAGGTCGCTTTGCTCGTTGCTATGAGTACCAAGTCTAGTGTAAGCCAAACTCCCGCTTCGTGGAGTTTTCTACGAGTCGTGACGGAGTCCGACCCCCCCCCCCCCCCCCCACACAAATAGGCCTACTGGTGGATTGCCTAATGTGGTAATCATGGATCATAAGCTCGGCTGTGTGTTTCGCCAGCAGCAGCCGATACTTGGTCTCTCTTTCTTTAGATACGATTTGTGAAATAAAATGCCGTCGGTTGTTCTTTCTAATCACTCACTTCTCAATTTCTTTGACACTGGTCGCCCTCACATTGGGCAATACGAAACAGTTGTGATCTGTCATGGAGTGGGGTCCAATATCACTATCTTCACTCCTTTGTATGAGGTAGTCAAGAGCGGGCGGGTGAAGATTCGTCTCATTGCATATAACCAGCGTGGCTATAGTGGGTCAGCTCCTTTGCCAAAGGGTCGTCTTACAAAGGAAGAGTATACTTTGGAACACACAACTGACTTGATTGAGTTTCTGGAATTCTTGCATGACGATATCAAGCTTCCCAAGCCGCCTATCGTTGTTGGGTGGTCTAAAGGAACGAACCTCCTGATTGCGATTGCCTGTAATTCGTTCTTGCCTGCGGAGCTGAGAACCAGGGGGTTGAATGCCGCATCAGCGTTTGTTCTTTATGAACCTCCTAGCAGTACATTTGCTTTGAAACCTGATCCTGATTTCATCAAAGCCATGACACCTCCAAAAAACACATCCAAGGAAGAACAGGAAAGAACACTTCCTGAGCGATTTGCTAGCTGGGTGGATACACATTATGAATACCCGGACCCTGAGTCAATAGAGGGCCGACGAGAGGTCATGGTAAATGAGCCCAAATCGGCGAGAACAGCCATTGATGGCGCCGCTGAACCTCAAATGATTGCTCACGGATTTACGTGGGCTCTTGGGAGTGCAAAGTATCAACGCCAAGCGGTGCAGGAAGCTATTACTACCAAACTGAACATTCCAGTTATTGTAGCCTGGAACGGCATGACTGCCCCATATTGCAAACAGGCAGCGCTCGAGGCGAAAAAAATGGGAGCTAAAGTTGTTCAGCTATGGAATGGTGGTAACCATTTTGCGTTCACAAGCGAGCCTGAGAGGTGGCTATTGAGGATTATTAGTCTAGCCAGCGGAGGGCAGGATGCGAAATTGTAAGTATCTCTTGTGTCACCTTGACTTCCAGCTATAGATTTTCAAACTTTGTTTTTGTAAGCCTAGCTCCAGACTATATTCGCAAATAAGTCTACACCCACAAGCCCAACTAGCTGTTATATGTACAGTGTTAACACTAGTCTTATATACAACAATCATGGTTGCCGGCAATAACTCAACCGTAATCGTGGCCCACGCGAAAGGTACAATTTTGATATCACTAGCTCATGGTAGGTATCCCTGCCTTGGCCTCGATTTATATTGAGAGTAATTTGTTTGAGACGAGCCAAGCGAGCTACGGGCTTCCGCCAGAGGCAAAGCTCCCCATACCTTCTTTATATCAACCAGGTAATTCCAACAATAAACTTTACTAGGCATCCGGACAGTATATGGATTCCAGAGTCGACATATTTTTCATATGTTCTGATCCAAAGTCCATAAGCGGATTGTGGTGAATCGCGCCTGTAATAGAGATAACGCTCTCAGTGAATCGTTTAGTTTTGAAAGCAGCTAAGTCAACAACCACGCCATCCAAGCGAGTAATAACATGATATAGTGACATGATTAGGTGATAGTAGTATATCAGACGAGGAGTGGACTTTGATTTCCGATCGCGAATAATCACGCGCAAACCAGTGAAGAGTCCCATATACGTGGAATTAAAGGATAATGAAATGATATCCTTCGTTTCACACATTCTAAACAAATACAAATATGAGTTCAACCTATGTTCGACTATTCTTTCTTCTAAGGTAGAACAACTACTACCCATACTAAATTTTGTTAACTGCCAAAAACCGACCATGACCAGTGTCAGTCATCTACGCCAAGATACTGCGCTTATTGTGCGTGATAATATAGGTAACCAGCTTGAGGTGCCGCTGATGTTTAATCCTCTACATGGAGTTCAGCCTATAATTGTAAAGTTGGCATCCGTGAAATATGTGGTCTATTTCTACAACATGCACTCAACATTGCACACCCGACACTCAATACTAACTGCTCGTGCTATCAAAAGATTAATGAAGACATCACCTGGGTTAGGTGGATCTTAACACGAGAGCAGGGAGCTACTGGTCTGAGCAGTTTGTTTTATCTTCGACTCCTATTATTACACATTATTACGTAACAATCTCTTGGAGATTATCCTTCGCTAGTTAGTCCTCTTGTTCTGCTGCTTTTACAGACCGGACTCCTCCATCTATGGATCGTCTCGATGATATCGTAGATACTTCAGACGGAAGTATTTGTATTTAAAACTGGTCGGTCTGTCAAGTGCCATTTGCTTACTTATGAACGATATCATGATTAATTCGACTTCGCTATTGATGTACTCCGTATTATTACGATATGCATGGCTGAGGATTACGATAGCCCTAATAAGTGCTGCAATGTTGTCCTCGTTCTTGATCCATGTTATCCAGGTGCCCCATTGCATCACTTCCATAGCACCTTGTATTATTGTAATCGTTTGAGACAGTTGATTACTACTTTGCATTCCAGATAGGTGTCTAGTCCCTATCCTGTCGGCAGAGAGAGCATACTGTTTCGATTGCATAGTGTATAGATACTGTTGCGTACCTCTCTTCTCTATCGTCCCAATCATGGTAGTCTTTGGAGTAGTAATGGCTGAAGTTGATTTCGTTTAATCTGGGCCAAATCCCCGCAAGTGAATTGGGTTCTTTTCCGCCAGCTCGCAGTCATTCCCCCTCTTAGTTCCAAAATCGATGGAATGTATCTTTGCCTAGTTCCTCCCCGTATTGTATGAGCCTCTGATTTGGGTGGAACACATTACCGAGTGTTGTAACCACCTCGGTGTAGCAAAGCGCGGCTGGATCCGTTTATCTGGAAGCATAGGACAGTCGATTTCCCATGGATAGGTGTCAGTACCACTTTGGCCGCAAAGAATTGTGGGCCGGAACATGGCAGTGATGAACAGTGGTGACTCGGGTCGCGATGTAGTCGCGATGTCTAGAAAATTATCATCCCTTTTGTTTGCCGATAATAATGCACACTGAGTCCGTTCAAAGAAGATGGTACGGGCATATGAGGCGGATTCAAGGAGGTCATGGAAGTTTCGAGCACGGGGCGCTAGTAGTTTCTCGCGGAGGTCCCACAGTCGAAAACCGTCTTGCCCAAGTGGCGTCATCAGGATCTCGTCTTTCGCCGGGAGCTTCTTGTTAGGTCCGCGGATTTTGTTAAGGGCAAGCAGGAGTAGACGCAGATATTCATGACGAAGCATTGTGCTACAAGTGGAAGATTGTAAATGAGGTTACTCTGGGCTTGGCGTTGGACATGGCTAGGTGATTGATCCATGGATTCCTGATGGAGTCTGTAAGGACTCTCGGCCGTCCTATTCGGGCCCCTAGAGGAAGACGGATTCGCACTCTGCAACTTGTTCTGTCACCGCAGTCTGTTGGCTTTATCTTGAGCAGTGAGACGGATGAAGAGGGACTTGTACCAATTGATCCTGGACTGAGTTGCTTCCATCCACCGGAGGCTGATACTACCTTACGGTAAGAATTTAATCATCATGGTGGCCTTGAATACCGATAAAAGTCATTAAGGGTAGCCAGATCGTGAGCAGTCGACCACCACGATCCTTAGGGATGTGAATTGGTCGCAGACAATTTGTTCGATAATGTCACAGGGGACTTTGTTCGAAACAATTACGAGGGTTTAAATATCGGCAGCTACAAAGTAAGAATCATGTTTCTAGTTATTGTAAAAAGGACGTAATACCAGAAGCTGAGAGTCAGGTGAGGAGATTAAGAGAGCAATTACCCGGCGGTTTGTGTGCTATTGCAAGCGGAGAAGCTCTTACCGGGTTAGGGCACGAGGCGCTACTACGAAGAAAGTATTTAACGTTAAGCCGTCGCCTTGCCGACATTGCTCGATTGTGGGGAAATCTGCAGGGAACAGCCATTTTAACCATACCAACATTACCATTCCTCTTTAACATTAGACGGCGAAGATAGAGAAACAATTGCTTACGCGAGAATTTAAGATATCATAAGTTCAAATGGCCGTGGGAATAGTCTCTGGTAGGGTGGAGAATCCAGCAATTGAATTGAAGATGCAGAAGAAACGGCCGTCGGTGTGCAGAGTTTGTAATGCTCAGTTCAAGAGGTTTGAACATCTGACGAGACATGAGAGATCGCGTAAGTGGGGTGTAAAAATGGGACATTACAGAACGAATTAACTAACTCACAATACAGATACGTTAGAGAGACCGTTTGGATGCGATATCTGTCCGGCGACTTTTGCAAGAAAGTAGGTGGTGGTGGTGGTGGTTTCCTCTCTGTTGCCGCTTGGCGGAGGATGACTGACCGGACGAAGCGAGTGACGGGTCTGGGCAGAGCCCGACCACCGCACACAAGACCCAACCGAAGTGAACATTCACTAACCAGACCACAGGGACCTGCTGGTTCGACATAAAAGAACCTGTAAAGGGAACCGGCGTCCAAGACAGAGGCGAACGTCGAATGCCATCAAGGTGGTGAGTATAGGAGAGATATCCAACAGCACGTTAGAAGACGACACGAGGCCGTTTGCTGTTGGTAATCCAATGGTACGAGCGGGAGCAACACCGTCCGTGCCGCCGCCCTATGGAGAGACGGTGCCCATGGGGTCGAGTCCTGGGTCGTATTCCGAGTCGTCAGGCAGCTCGCCCACGGAAGAGACTTTGAGCAGTGCGATTACAATATTAAGTCCGGCCTCGTTCAACCGGCAGGCAGGAGCACCTAAAGAAACGGTAGTTGGCACCGCTGTAAATGGTACTGCTCTCCTGGATAGCTATATGATGAATGCCCGAGGTGGAAGCAGTGGCGGCCCAAATACCTACTGGCCGGACTCGATGGCTAGCCCGACGAATTATTATCTGACTACTGCTCCCACGATGACGCCGATGCTGACGCCGACGACGTCGAATTCGACATCAACCTCGATGATCGATCCAAGCCTGATTGCAAACAGCGAAGAAATGGTCAACCCCGACGACCAGTACGTGTTCCAGTCTAATGCATACTTCGGCATTTCCTGACCGCCATAGATGACCGCCCAAGTTACTCTACTTGACGCTATATATTTGAAAATATAACTTATTTATCTCTCGAGTCGCGCTTCGTGGAGGAGGATTCGTGGGAATCTCCATTGCCTCTGGCACCTGGGCATAGCCCAGACCCGTAGCTCCGCTTCGCGGAGGTTTACTGGTTCCACCGTTTTCAAATGTTATTATTATTTTGTATAAACGATCACGTGCACAGGGCCCTGTAGCACTGATCTCCTTCCCGGCTGCTCCCCGATCCTTCTGCGGTGAGCGTTGGATCTTCCGTCTAAACGCCGCTTGGCAGAATAAGCCCTTGCATTATCAAACCGGAGTCGGATAAATGCCCAAACATGGCAATGGCGAGCGGAGCTCCTAAGAACAGAGAAGCGACTGTCTATCGCCCCGTCTCTCTGTTTGCTTGCCTCATTCTCTTTTCCTTTCCTTTTCTTTCTTCGCTGATATTTCCTTGCTTTCTGCTGATGTATTGCCTTTTGCTGATGATATGTCATCATCATCATCTCAGTACACGCTGTCTGAGATGTAACTTCCGACTTATCTCATCCTGCATAATTAATCCGGATCTAATCTTCCCAACACAGATTCTGCTAATTTTGATATTTTGAAAGGTTTTATTTCATGCGTCAATCGACATTATTTTCTCCGACTAAAGGAATGATCCCGGTTGATGTTGATATCCATGAATAATTCACCGCCCCCACATGAGAGAGATTAAGCCGGGCTACGGTTTAGGCTCCACCGTTTAAGCATAATAACGCTTCTTCCGCTACACATCGTCTGTCTACGTACAACCGCCCCCAACAATCTAACGAACTACAACTATATAAGCTGTCAGTCTGAAGGTGTTTTGTTAACTTTTTTTTTTCCTAGCTCATAAAAATAATGACTTCTTCGGCTTTATTCAAAAACATGTTCTCATTGGCCGGCAAGACTGCTGTCATTACTGGTGGTTCAGGTGGTCTTGGCCTCTCGGTGTCGAAATACCTTCTCCAGGCAGGTGCTTCTCTTGCTCTTATTGATAACAATCTTCCTAAGCTCGAGCCGGCCGCCGCTGACCTCAGCAAATGGTACAATGAACCAGCCAACAAGATTGAATATGAACATAAACAGATCATTTCTTCTTGGGCGTGTGATATCTCGGATGCCTCTCAGGTCGAAACAACCATTCAAGCCATCCGTGCTCATCACGCCAGGCCACTGGATATCCTCATTAATGCAGCTGGCTACTGTGAAAACATTTCGGCTCTAGACTACCCAGCTCTCAATATCAAGAGAATTGTCGATGTCAACCTCAGCGGCTCTCTGTTCATGGCCCGTGAGTTTGCAAAATCTCTCATTGCCGACAACCACTCTGGATCGGTTGTCCTCGTAGCATCCATGTCTGGGTCTATCATCAACTTCCCTCAACCACAGACCCCTTACAACATGACCAAGGCAGGCGTCATCCATATGGCCAAATCACTTGCCTCTGAATGGGCAGCTCACAACATCAGAGTCAACTCACTTTCTCCAGGCTACATTCTCACCCCTCTTACCAAAGCCATAATCGAATCCGACACCCGACTCAAAGCCGAATGGGAGAGCAAGGTGCCTCTGGGCCGTATGGCAGACCCGTCTGAGTTTGCCGGGCCCATCATCTACATGGCCTCCAACGCTTCCTCATACATGACAGGTCACGATCTCGTCGTCGACGGTGGTTACACTGTGTGGTAAACCCTGTATAATGAAATCTTAATGATCCTGCTCCCTTATGCGAGCTTGCGGATCTGGGCATAGCCCAGCCGCCGGAGGCAGAGAAGGAGGAATAATAAATTACGACTTTTTATTTTTAATAGATTTTTTTCTTCTCGTCGATACTAATGCGTCCAGCTCCGGATGATACAAGGAGGATAAGGCCCCCTACAATACTAAGGGTCTGGAAATACTCGTATCGAAGAAGATCGCGAGCGGGGTTGCGCGAGGCATACTGCCAGTATGGATTGTTGACCAGATTCTGCACAGACAGAAGGATGACGAGCAGTGACGCGGAGAGGCGTGCTTTGAACCCAATGACAACCATGAGACATGCTGCGAGACCCACAATGTTGAAGAACCCGCCGATAATCGTCCATTGACGTGTCACCATGTATGCAATAAAGAGGAAGATGAGAAGAATCCGGCCTGCCAGTTGAAGATACTTGCTGCGGTCCTTGTCCTCCAAAACAGGAAGGCCAGGAAGAGAGAGCGAACGTCTGTCCCTTACAAATGCATCAGACAACACAAGGAGGAGCCCACCTACAAGTGACACGTTGCGGAAAAAAAATGAAAATTTGAAAATCAATCCGTACACAAGAGCCTGCGAAATAACTACAAACAAAAGGGCCCCGACGCCAATCTCGAGGCGCTTCTTAAACACAACCGAAAACGACCCAACTAACATGGCCATGACGTTGATGGAAAGAAACAGCACTGCTATGATATGAGGCAGTCCACGAACGTTCCAGATATAGCCCACTTGATCACCCCATTGGGTTACAATTCTAAATGCATCTTCGATGAACGTGGCAACAATGAGAAACCTCCCAAGTCCAGGAAGATATGGCTTGACGGGCGTACCAACTGTGCCGAGGAAATTGTCAACTTTTTCAGATAATTCATGTGCTTGACGAGCAAACGACGGAGATGGATCGGGTGCTCCAGGGTATGAAGAGAAGTTACCTCCCGAGTGGCCTACTGGCGTATTGGAGTCATTGTAGTGACCACTAGTTTGTCGTCTAGTTTTGATGTCGCCGCCATCCAATGGCATTTGATAACGATTAGACATAATTGCAATGAGGCAAATAGCTGTAATTAAAATACAACCGCCTATATTCGTTCCCTATAAATTCAACACACTTACTTTTTACTGTTTGTCGTGAATCAGCAATTACTTCCTCGGTCAATCCGTACAGCACAGCCTAAACACTAGCACGCTCTTTTTGCCACTGCCACAGTATTCTGTATCGTCTTTTTTACTCAAGTGTCGAGCAAATCAAGTCAATTCACCTTTCAACCAATCGTTAACCTATCAAAGACTAAAATCACCTTCTAAAGTGATTCGTTCCTGGCAGAAATGAACAATCTTAACACGTAAATCTGGTATATGCATTGGGTCTGTTCATGGGTTAGGTATTCCTGCATTAAGTTGTGTCTGTACGCAGTAATGTGATATCTGGCATCGCTAATATATCATTCAGCCAACCCATTGGCTCGAAGCGAGCACAACGGGCCCATGATCCTGCCTTCCGGTTCGCCTCCGGTAGCTGGCTCCGCTCAGTCCCCATTGCTCCGCTTCGCGGAGCGCTGATTTTGTCGCTGGATGCGTGAAGCGGAAAGCTTACAATAGGCGTACACAAGCACTTACTGCTGCCATATTAGTACTATTATTGCCTATAGTTGGTGCAACATATTATGGATTTTTTTGGTGTTAGCTGTTAACCTTAAACTCTATCATACTCCCGAGTCGAAAATAAACTTACGACAGATGTGGGCTAGTTGCTCATTACTGCTCAGTAGTAGACAACATATATAACTCACGTAAACTAATCCTATTGATATTCAATACGGACGAGCGAAGCGAGGACGTATACCATAACATTGTATATTTCCAACTTTTTATCATGTATATATTTAGTATATAAATATTTTATCGATTGCTCATATATTTTAGAACAACAACAGCTTCAACTGGTCTTTAAAATTTCACTGCCTTGCAATTACCTCTAGGTACAACCAACCCTACGGTTAGCCGCAGGGAAGCCGTTCCTTTTCCAGGGGGATCACCATCGACGCTATCATAATTGATAAGCTCGAGGGGAGACTATAAAAGACTAGGATTCCCCACTATTGGTTTATAGGCAAGGGCTGAGAGAAACATGCCAGAATCGAAATCATACTTGGATGGATATGGATATGAAGGAAAGATAGAGGGGATCCGAGAAAAGTATTATAGAAACCTTCATCAACAGCAGATATATTTAGATCATGCTGGAACAACTTTATATCCGACGTCGTTAGTGGAAAAGTTTACTACAAACTTAGCATCTGCTATATATGGAAACCCACACTCAAGATCGCCTGCTTCCCAGTTAACAGAGAAATGGATCGAAAAGGCAAGAACACAGGCGCTAGGGCTGTTTAATGCTGATGTACGGAAGTATTCGTTAGTCTTCACTGCAAATACAACAGCAGCCGTTAAGCTAATAGGAGAGGGGCTTGGAACTTTACCAAATACTCGTTACACTTATGTTAAAGATGCTCATACTTCATTAGTGGGCCTTCGACATCTAGCCACATCGTTTACTGTTGTCGCCGATGATGATATTGACAAGCATCTTTGTTCCAACAAAAGGGATGCAAATAATAATATAAATGAATTGATCTCATGGCCTGCACAGTCAAATTTCTCAGGAAAACGATATCCATCTGATGTTTGGATAAAGAGGATCAAGTATATCAATGATAGCCGCAAAGATGATAACCACGGCCACATTTACTCCTTGGTCGACGCTGCTGCAATGTCTTCTACAAGACCAATTGATTTGACGTCCATTAATCCTGATTTTGTGGTCGTTTCATTTTATAAAATCTTCGGGTTTCCTGATTTAGGTGGCTTGATTGTGAAAAATGAAACTTTGACACAATTCTTTTCGAAACGAAAATACTTTGGTGGTGGCACTTTAGACAGTCTTGCAAGTGAAACAGATTTTGTTGCCAGGAAACCGCTTATCAGCCACCAATCGTTAGAAGATGGAACTTTGCCATTTCATTCAATAATTGCATTGTCAATAGCTATTGAAGAATATAAAGAGATTTATGGGTCTTTCGAATGTATATCTTGTCATACTAGTTCGTTAGCTAGTTATTTATACCAACGGCTAGACCAATTGAAATATAAAAATGACCAAAAGTTAGTCACAATCTATGGGCCGCATTCTTCCGAGATATACAAGGATGTACAAATACAAGGGCCGATCGTCTCGTTTAATTTAATGGACCCGAATGGGAATTGGATAGGATATTCTGATTTAGAGGCGATTTCCTCGTCTCAGAACATCAGCCTCCGAGCCGGTACTCTGTGTAACACTGGTAGTACTTCTGCTTGGATAGGCCTGAATGACGATGAGATCATGTCCAACTATTCAATTGGACATAACTGTGGAGATACAAATGATATAATCAACAAGAAGCCAACTGGAGCCATTCGTATTAGTCTTGGAGCATGCTCTAATCTGTCGGATGTAGATGCTCTGATAAAATGTTTGGACGATTTTTATATAAAGGCATTTGCTAATGCATTGAATAGGGTATCAACAACAAAAAGTACCTTTGCCTCAACCACCTCTGCGTCGTTTGCCCGTGTAACATCTTTGACAATCTATCCAATAAAGTCATGCGCTGGCTATAACATCTCTACTCCATGGACTGTCAACCAAGGAGGGTTCAAATGGGACCGCGAATTCTGCCTTGTCAGCAGCTCCAATTATTCGGTGTTGTCTCTCAAAAAATATCCACAAATGGTTCACATCCACCCATCAATCATTAATTTTAACTCTGAAGAACCTTCGATGCTTATCAAGCATCGCGATAAGCAGCTGATTATACCGCTCCCCGACCTCTCCACTGCTTCGATGGAAAACAGCTCTTGCGATACCATACTCAAAGTGTGCGGAAACAAGGTTCTTGCTCAAGTTTACAGCTCGACAGCCATTGCCAGATTCTTCACATCCGCCCTAAATGTTGACTGTACACTGGCACGAATACAGAATGAAGACTATCCTATGTTGAAACTGCCGGGTCCCACAGCCACCAATACCGCGGCAACCATGGTCAACTCGTCTCCAATACTGCTAATATCTCAAGCCAGCATCAATAAACTCTCCTCGGACGCACTTGCTACCACTACCACCACCACTCGTTCCTCGCACCAATCATTCGACAGACAGATCTTCCGTGCCAATATCACAATCTCAGGTAACCCGCCCTATTCGGAAGACCAGTGGTCAACCGTTGTCATCAGCAACTCCACCTTCAAGGTACGTATGTCCACTACCCCCAGTTCTGCATCCGGCGGCCGGCGGATTCTAACTATGTACACAGATTCTTGGGCCCTGCCAGCGGTGCAACATGGTCTGCGTCGATTCGACTACTGGCAACATCAATCAGGCCCCTTTCAAAGCGCTTCATCTCACCAGAAAGACCAATGTAAGCTTGCTTCCCTCTATGACCTTCCTCTGGGGCTCTTCCCGGAACCCGTAGTTTACTGATACTAACGCTGCTTCTTAGGGCAGAATATATTTTGGCCAGTATATGGCCCTGCATCCAGATACCCCTGAAACAACCATATCTGTCGGCGATACTATAATTATCAATGTATAACGCTTTAGACGTAGGGCAGAGCCGGAGGCAGGAATTGGTGTACCCTTAATTTTCCGGCGCGGGTGACTGTTGCCCAGATATGACCTGCGTAAAAACCGTTAAAGTGTCACATAACAATCTCGCGGGCGTAGCTATGTAAACCCCCACGTCGTAAACCTACGTCCGCCGCCCCCACGCTGCTCCCACGCTTCAAAGCGGTCTACTTTTATGTTCTCTCTGCGCTGCGCTAATTTTTGTTGGCACTCGTCGTGGCTTGGCTCTGCTATGGCACACGGTAGCTGCACTATGATTGATTTGCTGCTATGCTACTACCAACGACGCTGCGCAATAGCATCAGTCCACTGTTTTCGTACTCATCAGTGGTATGTTCTAGAATACTACTACCGTACTGGGATGTAGCCGCAGCTCAAATACTTTTTTTTTTTTTTTTTTTTATATATTTATTCTTATATCAGTATACACTATTAAGATGTTTGCAAAAAGTGGCTTTTATATGTATTGTTACCAGGCTATTTCCATGCAGGATTTGCCTAGCAGTGTGCATCAGGGTGCTTGAAGAAGTTGATGAGGTCTGTGAGACCTTTCGCTTCGCCAAGTACCATGCGAAGATTGCGTCCACTTTGTGTCCGCAATTCTTTCGCTACATCCTCATTGAGGATGCACTCAAGGAGGAGGTGTGAGATTGACTGAGTAGTGCCACACGCGCATCTTACTTCAGGGGCGTCGACGTTCCTCCAACCGCCGACATACTGGGATCCTATTCGAGCATGACCTGCTCGGAA